>WEIS01014568.1:14338-25395 GCA_013389965.1 Todus mexicanus | reverse complement strand
TTTCTGTCACGCTTGCGAGATCTCCAATGTAATTTCTGTGGACATCCCAGCCTGTTTTGGGTCTGATCGCGGGGCTGCAGGTAGGCATCGAGCAGAAGGATTTCCTGGTGAGTTCTGTGCCTCCTCCTGTCAGACGGCTGGAGGAAGGTGGCTGCCTTGGGCTCTGCCTCTCCGGGGTGCGTATGAGGTCCCAGGACTACTCGAGTGGCAGCTCTCCAGTTGCACTGGGATGGGGCTGAAGTCCTCACATAGCATCTGTCTGAGAAGGGTTTAACCTTGAAACTTCCTTAACTCCACCTTCACGTATATGGTGATGGAGTACTGCGTGTGTGGGATGCAGGAGATGCTGGACAGTGTCCCGGAAAAGAGGTTTCCAGTTTTTCAGGCTCACGGGTAAGTTCGGTTTGGTTCCTTCGGCTGCACCAACCTCTCACCACCACACTCACCTGAGTTCAAAAGTATTTTCTACTTTGTTACTTGGACTGCTTGAGGGTAAAACTAGCTTTGTGTCATCACTGCACCTTCCACATCCCTGGAAAACTGATGGAGCGGTGGCAGGGATAGCCCTTGGATTCTGGGAAATAAAAACATCTTTCTATTGAATTTTCTACTGCTTTCGGTTTGCTTCATGAGATGCCCAAGAGCCTGTTCTGGCCTCTTCCCTGCAACTTCACTGCTCACAAAGATGGGTCCTGTGGAGGATCTGCAGGGACGTGTCCAGTCCAAGTGGAGGCAAACCCGGCAGTTTGGGGTCAAGAGAGAGATTAGAGATCTTTGGGTGGATTAAGGATTGGCAATATCCAGCATGATCCCTTGGCTTGGTTGGTTTGTAGGCAGGATAAGCTGAAGCCCCTTTCACTCTGCAAGTAAAGGAACCTTAGAATTCTGGAAACAGATGCGAGAAGGTTGTTGTGTGCATCAGATCATTCCAGGCAGCTATTCTTGGGGAACAGTGTCATTTTCTGGTCATATTTTCATGTTGTTTTTTAACTCTGAGATTACAGCTAGCCAGAGTGAAGCACAAACCCAGAAAGTCAAGTATTATTTCTGGATATTAGGAGATAAAACCCTCCCATCCTCAACCGCTGTCAGTGCGCAAGGCTTGGGTGTGTTGTAGCCGTGGCCTGCTTGACTTTTCTCCTCTAACTCTTTCTGCAGGTACTTTTGTCAGCTTATAGACGGCTTAGAATACTTGCACAGCCAAGGGATCGTCCACAAGGATATCAAACCAGGGAACCTCCTGCTAACAACCAACGGGACGCTAAAAATATCCGATTTAGGCGTAGCAGAGGTATGTGAGGAGCGCGGCGGAGTCGAGAGTGTGGGAAGCGTGACATTCCAGATTTAGGTCACCTTTGTGGTGTCGACTGATTGATCGTGCATTGAGGTTTTCGTGCTTCGGGGTGACTCTGAGTGTTTATTGCAATCGGCAAAGCACTTTTCTTGCTGACACAAACATAGAGCTTCCCTCCAGGAAGCACAAGGAGGAAACCTCGATCTTGGGCAAATCCAAAAGTGGGGTGAAATGGCAAGAAGCTGCCTAACTTTATCCTTTGTGTTACGAGACGACTGTCGTAGTGAGGTGGGAGAGGTGCAGGAGTTGTCGCTGCTGACGCATAGTGATCTATTCTCATGGCACATAAGCAGATGTTCAGCAGCAGGGGCTTCCCCAGTCCCCGTTTGTTTCCCCTGGCAGTGACCGGTCTCTCTCGCCGCAGGCGCTGCATCCGTTTGCCGAGGACGACACGTGCAGGACGAGCCAAGGGTCGCCAGCATTCCAGCCGCCAGAGATTGCCAATGGCCTTGACACCTTTTCAGGCTTTAAAGTTGACATCTGGTCCGCAGGGGTCACGCTGTAAGTGCCCGGACAGTGCCCGGCAGCTGCAGTCGTAAATGCCAAGCCCCCAGATAGCTCCATCTTGTGCTGTCTGCTGTCATTGCTGCTCCTCTGGGTGCTGGTGGGGGGAGCAAGGAGGGGGTGAGGGTGCGGGTCCCTTCTTCGGGTGGGTTTGTGTTCCCCGAAGCACTTCTAATTCTGAAGAAAGTGACTTTTCCTCTGGGGGAGCTGCTCTGCCAGACGCGTCTCAGCACCTGCTGCACGGCTGCTGCAACAATAGAAACCACAAACACCTCTCGTATTTATTTTTAAGTTTCTTCCATCCCAGCCTGTCAGGGAGGTGCCCTGCTGGGTTTGACTCATGAGTGAAGAGGCTGCGATAAAGGAGGGCTCAGATTAAAGAGGAATTCCAAATGCTGTCAAGATATTCATCTTTTCATTTCCTCTTGGCTTCTTTCGGTTTACGTAGCCCCGTAAGGCCCGTTCCGCGTGCTCTTCCTCATGCAGCTTCTCCTTCTGCCTTCACAGATACAACATCACAACGGGTCTGTACCCCTTTGAGGGGGATAATATCTATAAATTATTTGAGAACATCGGCAAAGGTGACTACACGATTCCAGAGGATTGTGGTCCTCCGCTCTCAGACTTATTGAGAGGTGAGTCTCCCAACGGACCCCAGGAGGGTCGTGTTTGTAGATGCCACAAGTGCTCGTCTTGCACAGCGCCGGGGAGAGCTGCATCCCACGTGTCCTGTGGTGACAGAGGATCTTCTTAGGGGGGCAGCTTTTGCTTATGAACCTTTTAAGGCTGGGAGAGATCTTTAACACTGCTGTTTTCCTGACATACACTGAACCCTGCGTGGGTTGCAGTCACTACTCTTTCTAGAGCTGGTTCTTTCATTGTGTTTCTCGTGTTCTGAGAAGCTTTTACATTTAAAGACAAAGGTTTTAGATTTAAAGACAAAGAGGTTAAATTTAAAATGGCATCGTAGCGTTGATGCTGGTTTTGCAAGTGAGAGCGCTCCGTTAAATTCCTTGCCCAAACCTTCTCTAGTGTGAGTTACTGGGTCCTCAGGTTCTGCTCTCCTTCCTCATCAGCCTCTGCACTGAATTCATTTGCTTCAGTCCCAGTTGTCGTCTCCTTCCCCCCAGATTTAGAGCTGCGAGGATCTCGGAGCAGAGAGACTGGTGCCCGCTGGCACAGCAGGGCTGTGCTGGGAACAGGAGTAGTGCTTCCTGGGGAGGAGGAGAGAGTTGTGGCTTTTGTTTGTTGGTTGTTTTGGTTTGTTCCTGTCACTTATTGCAGTAGGTTGAGGTTTGTGTTGAACAGTCTCTACTTTGGAAAGCTGAACTGTCAGGTATCAGTCATGCCGCGTGCAGCAGCCAGCTCGGTGATGGGGCAGCAGATGGGATGTGAGTCCAGCTGACCCTGCCCAGAGCTCCTGCTGGTCAACCAGCCAAGCGGGGTCTGTTCCGTGCTGCATCCTCAGCGCACTCGCGGTGCTGCTCAGTTTGTCACGATCCAAAAGATTTATGTTTTCAAAGCATTTTATGGCTGCACTTCACGCTACAAACGGCCGCAGTTTTGCCTCTGCGCTGCCCGTGGGCTCCCAGCTCCTGTGCGGAGCTACAGCTCCCACCTGGCCTCGCTTCCTTGCCCAGTCGGGTCACCTCCGGAGCGGTGCCGGGGCCGCGGGTGCCCTGGCTCGGTGCCGGCAGCGTGCTGGATGGCGGCAGGTGGTGCTGTCTGTCTGTCCGAGCTCTGCTGCCGCCGCTCCCCGCAGCCCCCCGCTGCCGAGGAGGAGGCAGACCCCCTACAACCCCGCTCCCGGGAGGCTATTTTAGCTTAGCTGGCCCCGTGCCGATGATGAAATGAGTTATTTCCGCGTGTTTCGAGAAGCAAGCCGGTAGCGTTAGCAGCTTTCAGAAGGCATTACGTAAGGCGCAGCCTCCACCAGCCCTCGGCAGCGCTGGCGGCTCCGCTCTTCTGCTGCCGCTCACGGCCCAGCGCTGCCCAGCGTCGCCCGTTCCTGGCGTCCCCGTGTAACCGGGGAGCCGTGTCCTGATCCGCGGGCGCCGTGCGATTGGTGGAGGCTAACTCGAAACACGGCTGCTTTTATGAGCTCGGGAATTGCCCAAATGGACTAAATCCCGCGGCCCATCACGACTGGTCTCTGAAAGCACCCAGCAGAAACCATCAGAGGGCTGGGCTTGGCCTCGCAGCTGCACTTAGTGCTGGCCCCTGGGGAAAAAGGAGTGTGGCAGTTGTTTCTCTTCTCTTGTCCTGAGGATATTGATAGCTTAAAATCTTACGCTTCATTAACTCCCTTATTTAGTTCTCTTTTCATCCCCTCTCCGAGACCTGGAGCCAGAATCTCCTGCTTTTCCTTCTGCCCTGGTTTAAGGAGCCTCGCCTCGCAGCTGATGCCCCTTGTCCATCCCTCCCAGCCTGTCCCGAGCTGCCTCTTCCATCCCAGCTGCTGCCTGTCCTCATCCCTCCTGCGTTTGGACACTGCAGAGCTGCAAGGCAAGGAGCAGAGGAACTTGCTGGGGGGAGATGTCCATGTTTCAATTCAACCCTTTCTCCCAGGATGATGGGAAGCCCTGAGGATTCCTCTCATTGTCCTCCCTCTGCCCTATCTGAGAACTCTCGCACCCCTCGTCTTGTTGTATGCGCTTGGTACACAGGAAAATCTGGCAAAACCTCCTGATACTCTCCTTGCGTGGCCTGACGCGCTTCTCCCAGCGGTTTCAGCACAGGGAGGACCTGAGGTGATGGAGCTCTGGGGTGACATTGCCCCGGCTCCTGCTGCTCGGGACGCCGGAGGGTCTCCGCAGCGCGGCAGAGAGCAAAGCCTCTGTGGAAGAGGAGGGCTGAGCCTGGCGGCCGCAGTGCCACGTGGCTATGGTGACAAAACCTGCTCGCTTTATTTAGTTCCTGCTTCTCCAGAACATCTGCGTTTCCTGGTCGGTGCTCGGCCGAAGACCTGCGGGCAGATGTTGGTGATGGCTGGTGCTTCTCTGCGAGCAGCACAGACCCCCACCGCTCAGCTCTGGCACGCCAGAGGCTCTCCTTTCACCTTTGCTTTGCTTTTACAAGACTCCAGAGCGTTGTGCAGGGCTGCGAGCGCCGGGTCTGGGTTTGTTGTGAGGAGGAACTGGGTGTGCTGCAAAGTGCTGGTTTCCTCCCTGGCTGTGAGCGTGGTGCTGACCACAGCACCCGCCTGGCTGGGAGGCAAACACTGCAATAGGCTTTTTAAGGCTTTTCTCTTATTCTGTCAACTACTTTTATAGGTTTGGGGTTTTTTTTTTCACTTTTTCTCCCCCTTGAGCTTGTCTTCCTTTGTTCCTCTTCCCAGAAGAAGCCGAGTTTAGAGGACTTAAAGCTTCTGTGGTGTCTTGACTCGCAAGGAGCCTCGCATGACAGTGTGTTTCAGCAGATTAGTTGGGATGCTGCTCCTCTTTTCATCTCCCTAATCAGGGATGAAGCTTTATTTATACTCTTCACTGGTGGAAAGGAGCAGGGCTAGTGCTGTTCTGCCTTCTGTGTGTACGGGCAGTAAAGATGTGTCACAGTGGAAGCGTTTATAAATAGCCTTAAGGTTCTTCTGTCACCATCTGCACATGACTTANGTGTCCTCCTGCGGAGTCGCCCCGTTACAGCCCCGTCTCGCCTCTGCTCGCAGATAAACTGCGCGCAGCTCTTTACCGTAAATGGGAGAGCGCGCGGTGTGGTTGCTGTGGGCAGACGCTCTTAGATGACTTGCCTGGTGAATAGTACATGATGTTTTTGTCTTGATGAAGTCTCCCCAGCGCAGGACCTCAGCCGCCGAGCAGCCGCGAGTGACTCACAGCTCGATGCGTGAATGTACGCTTTTGGTGATCGGATTTTCCATTTGCTTTCAAACCCTGCCCAGAGAATGGTCCTTTTTCATTGAAGTAAATCTTCTTTCTGGTCAATTTATCTTCCTTACTCTGTTTTAGTTGCTTGAGAGCAACTCTCTGCACCGGAGCTCTTTGGAACTGGTGCTGCTGAGCCTCTCTCAATAATTTACCTTAGAGTTTTATCCTTTGCTCATACTGGTTTTGGTCTGGTGCATCCCTTTGTTAGTCCTGTCATCCCGTAAACAGTGTTCGAGTTACTTTGGTCAAAGGGGTGCTGAGCAACTAAATATACGCCGTGAGCTCTTCCACAGAGAAGGTTCAATGGCATTATCTGTGAAATGCAAAGGCTCTGTGTTCTTTGCCTGGAGATGTGCTCGGACATGTGCTCCTGGGCTGCACGAGCCTCTGTCCCCACAGTGTGAAGGAGGGAAAGGTCGTGTCCACTTTGCAGGTGGGGAAACTGAGGAACAGGCTCCCTCAGGAAGCCAGCAGTGGAGCCAGGGCTTTGTGCTGAGCCTCTTGTGACCAGTGCTGCAGCTTCTGGCTCCCCAGGCTTCCAGGAGGAGTGGACACACCGGTTGCTGCTGCGGGAGGGCGGCGGGAGGGAAGGGAAGAGCTTTATGCTTCCTGACTTCAACTTGGCTGGAAGTGGCTGTGCTCACACCTGGATTTTTTTTTGTTTCTCTCCTCCTTTTCAGGGATGCTTGAATACGACCCAGCCAAGAGGTTTTCAATACAGCAGATAAGGCAGCACAAGTGAGTGTTCAGCTTCTACCTATTAGTCATTCTCTTATTCTCTGCTCCTTATGCTAATGTACCTGTGCTATTGCTCTCAACTCATTTTTCCTTTTGACAGCAGACACATGGAAGTCACTAGCTATCCTTCCTCCAGCTCTGCTGGAGCTCTGGCAGCCTCTCCTTGCCTTTTTTTTTTCCCCTCCTCCTATTAGAGCATCCGGTTAAAGCATTTGAATTGCTAACCAGTAAATAATGAATATGTTGAAAATGTTTCCAGCGTGACGGGTTCTTGATAATTAAGGGTTCTGGGGTTTTGTTTTTTTTTCAGAGGTCAGCCAGTTCTAATGGAGCAGAAGAACAGGGGGTTCCTTAAAGCTGGGTCATTGCACGAGGACTGTTCAGTAAATGTGTGTTGTTTCGGGTTTTCTGGGCAGCCTGGTGACAGAAATATCCCTCGGCGTTCGCTCCATATGGAATCAGTGTGTGCAGAAGCATTCCAGGACAATAGGAAATTTTTTCTTTCTCTTTAATGTCGTACTCCTCCCTCTTCCATATCCTCCCCCTTTATCCTTACCGCTGTCTGGGGTGGGGGGGAAAGGCCCCGTTATCTCTGAGGTTGAGGGTTGGGTTTTTTTTTTTAAGGATCTATTTGAACATGCAGCCTCTGAGCAGAGATTTCCTGGGCGGATAAAAGTACAAGAACAAAAAGCATCATAAGGATGCTTCATCGCGGAGGCTGCATTAGCTTATCTGCTGCTTGAATAGGAAGTGCTTCTGAGGACACGCCGAGCTGCCTGCCGGACCGCAGCTGCTCGGCACAGCTCCTGCCTGCAGCTTGGCCCAGAAAGCTTTTGGGAGCCTTGTAAAAAAACAAGGCTCTGATCCTGGAGGGTGCTGGGCTCGCTTGGTGCTGCCTGCAGGCAAGAGCAGTGCTGTTTTCTTGTTGTCTCTGGAAAAAACCCAGCAGTGGTGGCCGTGTGCTGTCAGGTGCTGATCCCTGCTCGATGTTCAAGCACAGGAGGCATCTGCAGGAGCTGCAGAACAAAACCTGACAGGCCTGAACTGCGCTGGTGCTCTGCCAAGGAGCCACCACGACCTGCCCTGTCGAGGGTCAGAGGCTGGCGATGCAGGTCTCGTGTAGCTGCCTGGCAATTAATTCAGCAGCCAGGCCAGCTCGTTTCTTAGCCAAGCCCCGTGCACTGGTTGTTTCACGGGCTCTAGGAGATGGTAACAGCAGGCGTTGGCTTTTCAAGCCAGGCTCTGCCCATGCACATGCTTCCCGATAATCATGAGCCATAAAGGGGCTGCCTCCTGGTGCCGCCTGGGTTTCAAAGCTCCTTGTAGGGCTGGGCTTTGAAACCAGCTCCTGCTGTTGCCGTCTGTCCTCCCTCTGCCACTGAGCACTGGAGTGCCTCGAGCCACACGGCAAAGCACCGTGTGCTCCTGTAGCTCATCCTGAGGCGGTTGCGTTGGCTGCAGCTGGCGGTGGGGTGCTGAGCAGCCGGCAAAGCGGTGCTTTGGCAGCAAGAGGCGTGGAGAGCAGCGTGGCAGGAGCCGGGTCTGGGGGGTGCAGCTGGAGGTGTTGAGGGGAGCACGGAAAGCGCGGCTGTGGGTCCCCAGGCTGCAGAGCCCTGCCCCTGGCTCCTGTGTCTCGCTCTCTGCTGGGTATCTGAGCCAGTCGCCCAGCTCCGTACTCGATTTTACCCTCCTCCTGACCGGCAGTGAGCGTGTGCGTCAGCTCAGCCTCGCTGGAAGCACGGAGCTTTCTCCAGAGAGCCTGCCTGTCGTTGGGAAGCGGGGGAAACTAGAGCACGCTGCTGGCCGGGAGGGCAGGGGCAAATCTCCTGCCCTCTGACTAGACCCGGCTGCTGCTGCTGAGGCTGTTCAGCTGCCAACCCCAAGAGGGGCTGACAAAAGACTCTACCTGCAAACGCAGGAGCGTTTCCAAGGCTTAGTCTCTTATTAGTTCGCTCTGAGCTTAGCCAGTGCTCCTTAACAGGCTTTTCTCCCCGATCGGTAATTGCCTCCTTCCTCCTGCTGAGGCATCCCGATAATTACATCAAGCCCAGCAGAGCTCGCGGCCCTGGCCTTTGGCTGCGTGTGTGTGTCCGGCTCCTTTCTGCGGAGCGGTGTTGTGCTAAAGAATCCAGCCTTCGCTTCTCCTGCCGGTGCTTTAAATAGCAGAGAAGCTGGAGCCCTTATGCTAAACCTGACCTGGATTTTTTTTTTTTTTTTAATAGATATATAATTTTTTTTTCCTGAAATTGAACAAAGCGAAGGGAAGGACAGCGGGTAGCCGCTCAGAAATGGAAATGGCTTTGGGAAAGCGTTTGAGTAGGAAAAGCCATGATTTCTAGAATGCTTAGATTTCTAGCGTGGGGGGGAGTAAGTCATTAATGGTTTGGGGTTTCTCTCCACTCCTCCCACTAATGCATGTGTTAAGGCTCAGGATCCGGGCTCTAGAAACACCCAACGGCGTAACCAGGCTGAGATGGCTACTGGCTCCAACCGGAGTCACCCACAGCCTGCCCGGGCTGCTGGGAGGCTCCTCTCATGTCTTTAAGCCAATGTTCCTGGCGACTGGCTCATAGGGACAGGCAGGATTGTCAGAAGGCACCAAAAATCACCCAGAGCGGGAGACACCCCTCACGTTTCACCTTCCACAGGAAGGTGTTTGATGCTCTTGTAGCAGAATGAAGGCTGAAAGGCGTCATCAGTGAGGCAGGGGAGACACCGAGGCAGGATCGAGCGTTGCTCCTTGAAGCAGGGGAGCTGCAGGAGGCAGGGAAGGTGGTCGGGCACGTGGTTATTGCCCAGCGATGGTAATTCTGCTGTTTGTCCCTTTATTCTTGTCAGCTCCTCCAAATGCTTTCCCCCCCTGTAGAGCAGCCCTGCCTGGAGAGCACTGGAGGAAGAGTCTCCTCGGTTTTTTACCTGCCACCTCCTTCCTCCTCACTTCTGCAGCTAAACTCTCGCATCCCACTCCTGTTTCTTGCAATTCGTTTTAATTCAGCAGGACAAAGCTGAATTCTCCTCCTCTTTGCTTTCAGAGGCTTTTCAATCGGGGCCACGCAGAGCTATGGGTTGTAAATTGAAATGAATTAAACCCCTTTCAACCTGTCATCTGAAGAGTTTACGAACTACCGGGAGCTGACCCCTGAATACCAATGAAACCTGCTCTGCCCAGAAGGATCTGGGATGATGTTCGATGGAAAACTGATGCTTTTAGTTCACCTTTAGTGAATTTTTTTTATCCTCCTGGGCTGGGGGTGTGGGTTTGGGGCAGTGTCGAGGAGCTGCCAAGAGCCAGGGAGTTTGGACCCTGCTCCCTATAGATTATTCATCATCTCCCTGCCCTGCGCTTTTGTTGAAAGGCTTAATGCTCGTACGCTGCATTTTGGAACTAATTTGCTGACCCTGCTGCAGCACTTAAAGTGATGAAGTGGATGCAGGATTCTACCTCTGTCCCTTGTTTCCAAGGCAACCATCTTGCCTTCCTTCTCCAGAAGTGTCACACTTAATTCCTTCAGTCACAGAGACGATCGCAAGAGTTTAGAGCAAGAAAGGGGAAGGTACATCCACCTTTTATTCGTGGAGGTGCAAATTAATCTACTGGGCTTGTGTCTCCTCCTGACATCCCAGAGGCTGCCACCACCTTCCCGAGTGCTCTTGCTCACCAAGAGGGTTGCCCAGGCGTGTCCCAGGTTGCCCAGGGCAGGGGTGGAGTCCCCCTGATCCCTGGAGGGGTTTCCAAGCCGTGGAGATGTGGTGCTGAGGGACACGGGGCAGTGGTGCCCTGGCAGCGCTGGGGGAATGGGTGGACTCAATGAGCTTAAAGGGCTCTTCCATCCAAACGCTTCCATGACTCACGAGGCACCAGCGAACAGCATGTTAAGGAACGGGAGTCTCAGTGCCCAGAACACCTCTCCTTGTAGGAGTCTGTATTTATCGCTGCCGTGTGCTGCCTTCCCCCGGGGCTGGCTGTTGTGTGCCCTACACGGCTGCCTGCAGGGGGACCGAATTAAACCCGAGCGTTGTTAGTGGCTTCTTGTGGTGACGGTGACCTTCCCGGCAGCTCGAAGCCCTTACATGGTATCATGGGAGGTGGAGAATCATTCATAACCACTCGGCGCTGGCAGGGCCGTGAGCTGCAGCTTGGCATCTGGTGTCGGAGAAATTTGTCCGTATACAAAACGAGCGAAGTGAAATATTTGCGACCCAGAATGGGAAGCGAAGGAGCTGCGGGTGCTGCGAAGCTGCAGCTGTGCTTTTACCGCTTCTTATTTTAACCTTGCTTATGTGAGAGCTTGAAAAGAGCCGAGTGATGACTTTGGATGTCAAATTCCAGCTTGGAAGCTGCAAACCGGGCAGGCTCATTAAGCATCAGTCCATCATTTATCATCTAGTCCTCAATCCTTGCTGTGTTATCCCCCTGTAGATGATAACAACCCACCTGGACACCACTTGGTAACTGGCAGGACCACAATTCCTGCCCGTGCTGCTGCTGGCTGCAGTTCTGTGCTCTTCAGGCCTTCTCAACAAGCCTGCGAAGTAGTAAGAGATGATCTGAAATTGCTGCTGCTCCCTTTGCTCGCTTC
>WEIS01014562.1:0-17567 GCA_013389965.1 Todus mexicanus | reverse complement strand
CCCCGGCTCCGCCGGAACCGGAACCGGCGGCCCCAGCGGAGCCCCCGGGACCCGGCGGGGGGCTCAGCGAGGCCCAGCGCCCTCGGCGCGGACCCCGCCAGTCTGCGGCCCCTTACCCTGCCCCGGGCTGGATCCCGCACCGAGACCCCCCAAGCTGGAACTGACTCCCCGCGCTGCACCCATCCACCAGTGCTGCTGCTGCTCCCCACCGGGGGGTGCCCCCTGGACCGCACCCCCATGGCCACAAGCGGCCTGCGGACGTGTTGGGGTTGTTATTGCACATCCACGTCCCCTCACGAACAGCCTAGCACTCCCCGTGCGCCCCATTCCCAGTCCCAGCTGGCTTGGACCCGTAACACCCCTCACAGGCTCTGCACCCAGATTTCATCCCCTTTTACACCCACTGGTGCTGCTCCACACACATGATCTCGTTCCTGTGCCACACGTGCTCCAGCACCCCACAACCTGCACTGCACAGCCCCCAGGCCTCCCACCTCTGCAGCCATGGGCCTTTTCACACACCACGCTGGCTTCATGCTGCTCGTATAACGTGTCCCTCAAGTATAGCTTACAGATGTGAAGCATATCCTGCTCTACCCTGTCCTCCACGCTCAGACCCCTTTGACCTCCCCCTACGCCATCCCTGATGGTCACCCCACACAGCAACTCAGCTGCACAAGAGGAGAATGGTACCTCCCTCCAAACCCCTCGTCACCACCCAACAACCATCCCTGATACTCAGCCACTGGACACCACAGTGTCCTTTCAAATCCCCCAACCTCATTTCCTCACCAACCAGACTCGTGCTCACCATGAGCATCCTCCTTTCCACACACTGTGGCCTCTTCAGCTGTGCACATATCAGCACCAACAGCACTTTGGTTCTGTGGTTTCTTCCCCATCCTGTCTCTCCCCAGACCCTATCACTCTGTTACCTACAGTTACCGACACTGCAACCCCAGCCCGTAAGACTTGCCTCTTTGCTGCAGCAGTCTCAGGCTGGCTGGCTTCTCTTCTGGACACCTCAGCAGCACCCAAGGAACCGTCTCCATCAGCAGTTTCCTGGAGCTGTGGCTGAAAGAAAAGCTGAGGTGGATGGAGCTTGGGGAACACCCACCACCAGGAAGGGAAAGAACCGCCTTGCACTGTCCTGGATTAGAAGGAACAAATGCAGAAGAAGAACCACACCATGAGCTTGCATGGGGTGTGAGACTAGATCACCGGCCCTCAGTGCCAGACTCACCTCCTGTATGAAGAGGAGCCAGGGAGATCTTATAGGGAACAGAGCCAAGCTCCTGAGGCTGGCAGGCAGGCGTAAGCTGAAGAGCCTCTTCATGCATGAAAGAGTCCTGTAGGTGTTGCTAGCAATTATCTGGGCAGTGCTGCTAGACTGGGTGAAGAATCCGACGTTAAATTTAAAAAATAAATAAATCAAGGGAAGACCTCGGGTAAGTTTTAAGAGGCGTGAGGCTCTCTCATGTTTCCACATCAGCTCTTGGCAGATTGTCACTTCCTCGTGCTTGGAGCTCTGTGGCAAAAGTCGGCATACCTAGAAAGGAGAATCCAGGTCAGGAATGGAAAGGTTTAGTTTCAGCTGCCTCTTATTGTGTCAGTCCTGACAGAGCTAATCCTAAAATCTTTTTTGCGACACCTCCCTGCCCCAGAAGCTGTGCCCATTTGGAGGAATTACAGTCCTTCCCTGACAGAGCCACTCTCTTATCCGACTCCCAGCACAGTTGTGGAGCCTGTGATACCTTTGGTACCAAAAGGGCCGTCTTCTGAAGTGCTGAGCTACCAGGGGAGCACATGCAGCCCTGAGGAGGGGTGTCACACACCCCCAGGGTGGCAGTAGATGAAATCTCGTTGTCACAGTTGCCTTGTCTTTTAAAAGAAGCCAAGTGATGGAAAAGTCTCGATTGATTTACCTGCTCGCAGAGGGCTTGTGAAGCATGACTTGCTCTTGATGAACGGATGTTAAGAACACGGTGCCAAAGAAATTAGCAGTAGGGACAGTGCTGAGCACTAGGTCCACAAGGAGGAGTTTCAGACGGCCTGTTGGCTCATGTCTACATTTAAAAATTTCAGCACTGATAGCATTGCTTCTCCTTACAGACCTAACAGGCTCTGGGCATTTGAGTGCATCTCAGAATAGTCCAGAGAAGAGGCAGATGTCCTTGAGTTCCATCACTTGCAACAAGTAACACAAGCAACACGAAACTCATCTTTTTCTAAAAAGTGTGCTGTTGTTAACTGAAATTATGGGTTTGATACAGGAACACCAGGTGCCTGCCTGCCATCCATCCACCTACCCACATCGGGTAGTAAATCAGACAAGTTGACTACTGTGGCCTTAGAAAAAAATAAAACCAGTTCCTGCGTACAATTCTCAAAAAGCAGCTCAGCAATGATTATGCAACCAAGGTTGCTCTCAAAGGCATTTGTTAACTTCCAACCAAATATAAATCTTGACTGAAAGCAACAGAAAGCATCAAGCCCACCCTACACTTAAGCAATGCAGTTAATGCTTCTTTAAAAAGTCTACACCTTCCTGCCTGTAAGGATGCTGTGCCACACCAAACTCCACCTTGGAGAGTATCGAGTGTCCTGCTTTGTCTCATTTTTGCTACCTTCTTCTCAGCACCTGTAAAACCACCCCACCACTGAGGGCTGAAGCAGATCTGGGCATAGAGCAACGTTCTAAGATCCAACGTGGATCTTAACCCCTGGGTAAGAAAGCAGCTCACACCATGCAGAAGTTGGCTACTGTGGAGCAAAGGATGAAGGAATGTGCAAAAATCACAAGTGGTTACTTGGCTTAAAGAATCAAAAGCCACTGGCAAAACAAAGCCACTTGCAGAACTACACATTAAATGTATTTTTTAAGCCATCTTTAACATCGTAAAAGAAAATTATTTAAGATGTCCAAGGAGACTTTAGAATTAGCAAGTTTTGCAGCTGGTTTGTAAATGGTTTCTCTACAAGCTCCATAGCTGTCCTTCCCTCTCTACCCGTGCTGACCCCCAACATCAGGAGGGCACAATCCACTCCCCAGCTGCCAACATTCCTGCTAATTTATAGGATTTCAGGTTCATCTTTGCAACATAATCCTGTATAAACCCAAACCTCACCCTTGTCAGGATTCTAAGTTCAGAAGGTTTAATAGACTGTTCTCTACATGTAAACAGGGAGGTCACGAGTTATCACTGAACATTTATCCTGATTCAGTGATGTGCTCATTTCCTACCTGCCCATTATGCACTTAAAATCTTCTGAGGAAGAAGTAACGACAAGTTATTTAGCTTACCCATTAAGCCCTGCTCAGGCATGAGCCACGACTGGAGACATACAGTTCAAAGTCACACAAAGCAAACAAGCCGGTAACACCAGGATAGTTTTTATTTGCTCCCTGAATTAAATATTGGCAGATACAGAATATTCAGATACCAACCATTTCCCCAACATGTACAAGACTGAGTTTGTAATGTCAGAAAACGAGCACATTTATGCACAACCCTGGCAACTGATGGTGTGAGCGCCCAGGATCGCCCTGCCTGAAGGCCAGTTTTTAAGAGGCAGTATCCCTGGACTCCAGCATCCAATGCTGTCCCCTCACTGACAATTGTGGCACCGCGGAACGGCCAAGTAAAGATCCTGAGTGGGCAGCTCCAGTGCGTTTCCCCCCTGCAAGGGATTTACTTCACTCTACTCCTGAAGGGGCAGAGGCAAGGTCAGCACGTCCAACAAACAACCCACCTACGAACACAAGACGGTTCTCGCTGTGCCTTTTTTCGCTCTGTTTTTTGAGAGCAGGGAAGAACACAGCACAGTGACACTTCCAAGCAAGCTGTTTCTTACAGGCCTTATTGCTGCCACACATTGTCTGTGCTGGCAACAAAGCGCCAGCGGCACGCTCGCTCCCCGCCGCATGCCAAGCTGCTCTGCGGCCGCTGAGCTTCACAGTGGGTTTGCAGCACTTTCCCTGCTGTCTGAGGGAAGGGAAGTTTTCAAATAAATAAAAGGACATGAAGTAAACAAGTTTGTATGACTGAAATCACGTGGAAACACAAAGCACGTGCTGTTCAAGGAAATACCACTCGCTCCTTTTCACACTGGAGCAGAACGTAGGAACTTGCATCCTCCTCAAAGCAGCTGGTGTGGTCAGCGCTCCCAGAGCAGAACACCAGTGTAGCTGGTGCAGCAGGAGGAGCCAGGCACCTCTGTTCCCTTTTTAGAAAAAAAGTAAAGAAAAAGACCCTTTTCTAAAACACGTCTGTTAAGCTGGGGATGCACAGAAGACAGATCACATCTAAGATGTAGTGATCCACACAGCATTTCACTGGCCAATGCATATCCATGATTAGCCAGCCCCCGCAGGGGAACCAAGCACGTATTACCCCCTGCTCTACAGAAGGGAGAAACACATGGTTTTACCAACTCCACTGTGCAACCCTGTGTTAGATCCTAGCACGGCAGATGGCAAGAGGTTTTCCCTTTTGGAAAGATCAGAAAAGTGCCTTCTAGGCTGCAAAATGCCTTGGGCATCCTCAGATAACGGCATCTTCTCCAGGCACAGGAACTCCTGAATCCCAGTCCTGCACTTCAGATCCTCATCCACATGCTCCTACTCACCAACCTTGCCAGTGTCTCTTCAGCAGGAGTTCTCTTAGCTCCTGAAGCAACAAAGACTCCAAATAACTTAGCTGTATGACCACCCTTCACAACCCCGATGGTCAGATTTCTAAGGGCGTTGTATGTATGTGTTTGCATCTATTTGCTCCCTTTGTATTAGTAACAAGGACCTCCCAAAAGATAGCTTATAGTATATCACATCCAGGCTCCAGAGAGATTCTATGTATCACCACCTCCTGCTTTTCCCATGTGGTTTTTACACTGGGCTGCAACCATCCAACACAAAGCGCCACTGGGCAATTAAGGGAGGGAGGGAAGTGGCAAAGTTGGGAACACACAACGTAATTAATGGTGGGATTGTCAGTCACTTTGATGTCAGGCCCCACGTCTACACACCATGCACTGGCACTGATCTCGCCCTGCCCACTCGGCCCAGAAAGGCAGTGAGAGTGCCTCTTCTCATGCTGAGCCACCATGTCAGTCTTGGTCGCCATCAGACGACTCCTCTTCTGCCTCCTCCAGCCACTGGATAAACTTCTGGAGCTGTAGAGAGAATGAAATGTAACTGAGTAACAAGTGACACCAAACAGATGCTGGGAACACTCAACAACTACATGGGGACAGTGAGCAGCACTATCATGCACAAGAAAGGGAGTGTTTCTAGGAGAAACAGAGACAGAGGCAGACTGACGGAGAGACAGAAGTTTAGATGAAAAACAACCGGGATGCCATGGACCAACCCGGACTGATTAGATTCCTGAGGGAGATTCCTCCAGATGGACAATCCCCACAACACGCAGCAAAAGGACAGAAGCTTGAGAGTTTTTTAGCTCTTGATGGAGATGACAGTTGTACCTTAGCTGAGACACATTAGGAAAGCTCTGCTGGGAAAAACCTACTGACTCAGGAATTGCTATAGAGAAGACAGCTCATTTTACCTTATAACTGGGCTTGAACAAGCAGCTGACTGCACTGCTGGACTATACTAAGAGTTGACTTTACAAAGGTTTTAAACAAAGTTGGGAGTTCTTCAGAGATGGCTTTTCTATCCTACTCCTCTTCCAGATCCAGGAAGGAGAACTGGAACAGGGCTCAGCCAAACTGCAGCACAAAGTTCTGCCTGATGGAGGGAGTTTATATGCTCCTTGCAACAGAAGCCAAATGAAACCACTCAGTACAGCGAACGCTTAGAAATGTATGCAAAGGGACTGGTGAGCCAGGAATGAAAGCTTCAAAGGAACTGCATGGGGCCAGCACACAGGGCATTGGCCTAAAGCCCATTCCAAACGGGTGTTGGCTTAGAGAAGCCGTGCTGCTACTCCAGAAAGTGCTGGCCTCGTGCTATAGAGAGCCCACTAAAAACAATCTGTCTCTCCTACTACCTCCATTCCTCATCCAAACAGGATGATTATGGCAGAACACAGAGAAATGTCTGTTCTGGAGAACAAAGTTGCGTTGCTTTAGCGCTCAATGCACCGGTGCATTACTGGCCAACCACGTAATGGCAGCTGCTCCACAGAAGCCAACAGTTCCACTGAACTCCACTCAAAGTTTCTTTTAGCAGCTGTTGTCTCCCTTTCTCTCTCCCCTCTTGCTCTTTAAACACCTTTAGGACTTACCCGCTGGTTTTTCCGAAGCTGCTTTCCCTTGTCAGACGTGTCCCGCAAAGAGAACCAATTGAGAATTACATCTTCTTCCAGAATTTCCAGCTGGTAAAACGTCATCAACACCTGCATCAATTAGAGAAGAGCAACAGGGTTCTCCATAAACTCTTCTGGGGCTAGCTCATGTCCAAGCACAAAGTTTGCACATAATCTGTATCTTCCAGCTCCATCTTCAACAGAAGGCACAGTCTGCTTCATTTTGCTCTTGCTGTTAAAAATAATTGTGCTTTTCCTACCAAGCCTTATGCTCCTGACAGTTAGATGCTATGACAGATAACGAGTCAAGGTTTGAGCCCCATCAGCTTCAGCTCTGTGGATGCAGGGTATGATTGAGAGCCGTGGGCAACAAAGGGCCACAGAGGACGTCAGTTCAAGATGTTACTTACGTTCTCTTTTTAAAGCATCCCCAAAGCAGATCTAATAAGTAACTCTTACGCAAGCCCACGTACATACAACAGTGACATGTGTGGAGAAAGCACGAACCTATCTAGCTCTGCCCCAGGCTCCCTCCTCCTGTCAGTTCTCCCTTAAAAGTGCCTTACAGCAGGTGTCAAAGCAATTGGTCATTCATCAGCTCAAACTCCCTCCCGTCCGGTGCAGCGAGGGGGAGATGCAATCCTGCTTTCTCAGGGCACGCCTTTGTGCTCAGGCAGAGCAGGCATTTTGCAGTCGGTCTCCTTGCGGCTGAGTGCTGACAAAGCTGGCTGCCAACTCCAAATATAAAGTGTCACTTCAATTCTCAGCCTCCAGGGAAACCCAGGCCCCTAGAACAATGGACACATGCCAAACAATTGCTGTAATTCAAGGACATTTTGGCTCACCAAACTGAAGGCTTTTGGCTCCAGTCCTAAGTGCTTTGCCATTAGGCCAGAAGCACTGGTAGCAGAAGTTAGGATTACTCTTTCTTGAGGAAGCAAGAGTTAAGCAGGCTCTAGGAGAGCTCTTCCAAAAGAGATGGAGCTTCCTGAGACACTGCTAAAGGAAAGACTTGTGATCCAAGTCAAATGCTCTCCGTGTGATAGGACAGAAGGAATGCAGGGACAAAATATTTGTGAAAGAGGGTGAGGAGGAATACACTGAGAACTCTCAGAAGCCGGGAGACAGGTAATAAAACACGTCAGCTCCCCTTTACTTCCTGTTTCATAACTGGCTCAGAAAGAATAAGAAATCTCACCCTTTCTCTCAGCATTGCTTATTTTGCACTCTAAAGTACGATAACCACGGAGAGACAAAAGAAGTAAAGCTCTTCCTAAACCAAGACTCTGGCCTCACCTCTTCCAGCATCACTCAACAAGATTAGAAGCTGCAAGATAACAGCTCCTTTCAGGCTGCATGCTGGTAACTAATACCCTCAGCTGTGCTCCCTCAGAGGCACAGCCAGACATACGGCTTTGCTTTTTTTTTAAAAAGCAATTATTATAGACGGATTTTCTATCTCCACTGGGACCTCAAAATTCTTTCCTCTAAAGCAGACAAACAGGATGCACTTCACCGTGACTCCAGCAAACACAGGTCCTCGGCATTGGCAGCAGATACTCACTTTAGCTATCGACGTGCAGAGACTGTCGTGTTCCAGGAAGAATTCCTCAATGGCAATTAAGGCAGTTAAGTGATCCGACGCCCGTTTTATGTAATTCTTAAACAACGGGGTCCAATTCTTCAACAGCTGCAGGGGACAAACACAGAAGAGTTCCTGAGCCATGAGATGGATGTGTGAACTCAGTCCTGTTTCTCAGCTGTCCCGCACTAAGGATCTGACCCAGGAAGCATTTTAAGAAACCATTCTGCTGACCACTTAATATATTTACCCCACTCTGGCCAAGAAACAGATGCTATTAAGTCTCACACATGCAGACAGGACCTGTATTTACTAAGCAGCTTTGGGGATATCTGTTAGCTTTCTTGGTTTTGCCCCTCTGGATAGAATTAATTATCACAATGGAATGGATCAACACAATAAATGTGTTTAATGAACTCTGGTACTCAAAGAAAATCACATCAGATCGATATGGAGAGGTACACACATGTCACTCAAACCTTCTTCCCATAAAGCAGCTGACATTTCAGTGGAGTTTTCCTTCGAAGCAGAAAAGCAAACAAATACAAGAAAAAAGATGGTGCCAGGTTAACTGCACTGTAGAAGTGGACAGTGCTAAACAGCTACCCCTAAAACAGAAGCGCAGGGAGGCAGACCCTAAGTGCAAGGCACACGTTTGCTGTGTGCCTGCAGGCTTCTCTGGATCCAGGAGTCTGCTGCAGGGAATGGGTGGGAAGGATGAAGGGCAAGACACTGTTATACTATTAGCTGATCTCAGTTCTCTCCTCCAAGGCTTTTTTTTGCATGAAGTCTTTAATTATTTTGGTGATGCCTCTTCCAACAGTATTTCTGTGTGTGTTCCCCACAGCTCTTTCACTTGTTGTACACCTCTGGAAAGCAAGCAGCAGGCAAAGTGCCACAAAGCAGCACAGACTGACCTGAATCTGCAGTAGGAGGTAATAAAGATACTTAGACGCCTGTCCATAACAATTTCAAATGGTATCAGAACTAGGATAAGATACAAGAATTACTTATTGGCCACACGATGACCAGACTATCTTACAAAAATATTGTAGGAAATTAAATTAGAGTTCTACATCTTTTCAAATGGATTAATTCAACAGCAGTCGTTCCTGCAACTACATCCCTGGCCTGCCTGTACAAATAGACTGTTCTGCTGTGCCTCCAACAGCACTGCTCCTTACAGAACACATCTGGTCTATTTTGAAGGGAAACAGGGAATTCTCAGGGGCTCAGGGTGTGATGAAGAAGCTCTGAGTCACTTCCATTCGAGGCTAATCAGCATTACTCTGTCCAGGACAGCTGTTAAAAGGCAGCAGCCCTGCCAGAGGGAGAGCTCCAGGACACACAGCAGAGCTAGAACCCAGGCATTCACGGACTACCAAAGGTAGCCTGTACTAGGAAATAGCGCTCGGCTACTTGTAGTACTACACGCATCACCTCTTCAGACACATTTGCTATGCAACCGTGCTGGAATCTGCACGAGCCAAGTAGAAACAAAGAAGGGGATTAGTACAAACAAACTGATCTGTTTAGTAGTACATCGACTGACTCAAGGAACAACAGTAACAGCACAGAATTATCCCAATCATCATGGTATCGCAACAAAACCTGGGGGCATGGCATATTTCCAGAAAGTATTTTAACCTTTAGCAAAATGCTTAATCCTAAACACTCTTCCCTTCTCTACAACCATCTCCTGCATTTTTATTATCCTTTGGAATTCTTCACTGCAAGCATAGTAAAGCTACTAGCAAGTTCCTTCCAGGCTAAGAAATATGTCGTAATACCTCTCTGTTAACGGCTTTAAATCATAAGTGGGCACAACTCAAAACAGAAGCGGTTGAGTTTCTGAAAGCAAGTTATTTATAAAGAAAGCAAAGCTATAAACACCCACAACCCCAGCACTCAATCCAGTACGCCTACTGCTGGGGAAGGGAAAGAAGTAAACCACAGACCATCTCAGGTAGAGAACGTGCACCGTCCTGTGACTGGTGCTAACAGGGAAAGCACGGCTCAGCCCCACAGAGCCCCCAGCGAAAACACACCCCTGAACCTATAGGACCAGAGAGGCTGCTTTGGGGGTTTCCTGAAAATCTGAACTGGAGAATTAGAATATTGCAATTATTTTATAATTAATAAAAGTCTGAAAAATGTGAAAAGCTACTGGTAAAGAGCCCTATGGACAATATCATACCTTGCAAGGCTTTGACTCTACCTGACTAACTCCTCTAAACAATTCACAGTCTGAAGAAAGCAATCAAATTCCTCTGATAGGTTGATCCATTTTTCATTGGATCTGGTCATTGATGCTGTATCAATTTCAAACAGGTTTGTGATCCACTTCTCCTTTGTTAGGAGGACAGTTTCAACACCAGGCCTATTCTACCCTTACTTCCAGCACTGAACACGATCCAAATGTACATGCAAAACAGCAAAACACAAGGGACAAAGCTCTAATTCCAGCCTGTTACACCTGTGCTGATCACCATAAATTGCTCCAGCGAAAGCAGAGATCCATTTGGTCCCTGAATAAGTGATCCCACGCCATTTTCACTTGCGTGACCTTACCAAAGAGGAAGGCTGAAGAGAGGCACGACACATGCCAGCTGCCGGGCAGCTGCACAGACACTGGCCAGCTCAGCAAACTGAAGTGCCATATTACCTCCCCCAGCTCCCTTTACACATCCGCACCCACATAACCTTGTTTGATGCTGCTTCAGTGAAAACAGAAGCACAGCCTTCAGTTTATCAGCTGCTTCAGCCACGTTTGCTCAAATCATGTCTACAGTTCCAGGAACAGCCTGGGTTTTTGTGCCATCTCTGCTTTACAATTTGTACGAGAGCCAAACAAGATGCTTGATGAACATCAAACTGGATAATTCTATTTCTCAAGCCTCTGTGTCTCATCTGAAAAATACCCACAGGCATATCCTTTACCGGATGCTTGTTTCCTAAAATTGCTGCAACACTTAAGAGGTTCACACTCAGGGACCAGCACTTTAGAGCACATACTGTGTCAAACCATACATCATAACTATGGCATTTCCACGATTTCCCCTCCCGAACTGTCTGAGACCGCTCCACCATCACTCCTACACAAGCAACTTCAACATTTCTTGGAGTTGAGCTACCAAGAGAGTAAGAAACTTAAAATGGGGCATAGGCACCCTGAATATTACATTTAGATTATTATCACTTCTCACTAAAGGTGAGTTGATTTGCTGTCTCTGCTGTTAAACATGAGCATTAGCTTCCCTCTGATGAAGTAACTTACCCAGAGGTAAGCCCTTCATGTACCCATTGTCTTTAGTTTCTAAGCGGGTTTGGGCAAATCTGCAGAACATTATGTATTTATATTGTATCCTTTATCCCAGACTAGAATCCCTTCTGACTGGGTGCTGCAATGAAGCTCTCCTGTCCTGCTCATGCTAGATTAGGAGCCCAATTTGGGAGACAGAAAGAGATGACATATCCTAGCTGGAAAAAACCCCAACCATCCTACACAGCTACTAACTCCCCACAACCTGTTGTCTAGATGTACTGCTTTCCACTTGGAGTGGAAAAAGCTCTAACGTTCTCTTCAGTCCTCCTCCTTCAGCTCTCTTTTTCCAGGACAGGACATGCTATTCAAGAAAACATTCTGGAAAAGCAAACAAAAGCAAGCAGAACAGCAAAATCTCACCAAGCCACCTGAAGAACTGATCAGTTCATATGGACATTTCCTACACAAGGCATCTCCACATGTCCAGAAGATGAACTGTCATGCTTACATGCACATAAAGCAGAATTAGTTTTCCATGCTCCCCCATCAACTGAAAACACATCCTTCCTCGGAGGAAGGATTCTGAGGATGTCTAGTGTTTCTCTTTAGATCTACCTCCTAAAAAAATTAAACTAGTCCTTCCCAAACACATCAGATTCATTCACTCTGAAAGAGCACCTTTGTAATCTGTAGAATTTGCAAACTCAAATACATAAACAGCATAAATATTATTTATGCACTATATAAAAAAATATTGCAACAGCTACAGCTTGGATCAACAAAACCATTAAGATAAAGACTGACTGCTTTTTACAACAGATCCTACCCCTCTTTTGTCTCCCTCAATTCAGGAAATAGAAATTGCTCCCATCCAGTTATACAACTGTATCCTTGCATTTGGCTGCAAAAAATATGGCTCCAGTTATAGTACGCAGACAAGTAAGACGTTGGAAAGGATCCCACTGGGAGAGGAGTGCTCCCTGCTGCCCCAGGGACGGGGCTTGTGATGGATTGGAATGGGGTTCCTGGAATGCAAGCCTCTAAAGACATCTCTGACAGTCTCTCTCTTTTCTCTTCTACAAGAGATGCACTTCTGCCATCACACACAGGAAACTCAAACTATTGTACCTGCTTGACAGAACTCAGCTGAGACTGTAGGCGTGGGGAACTCTACCTCAGCACCTACAGTTGTTTCTGTCTATTTTGTCTTCTATAGTAGACAAAGAGGTGCATGAACTCAAGAAGTTGAAGTGGCTTCAGGCTTAACCAAAAAGATTTCTCAGCCAGGAACTACCTGGGGCATCCACAGAGACTCCTACACGCTAGGAGATAAGCCCAAAGACGAGTCAAACGGAGCAGGACTCACAGGAAGTAACGCTGAAAAATAGTTCTGAGAGTCCAGGTTTGCATCCAGCTGCTGCAGTGGAAACTCCAGGATCACTTTGCTGAGCACCTGCATCATTTCCTTCAGGCCAATGTTATATGCATACCTGTGGGGAAAAACACAAACCCCTCAACATTTCACACTATCCGATCTCTGCAGAATGTGGCTTTTCAGAGACACAGCAGAAAATGTGATTGTCATCTTCTAGGCCTGTTTTTTCAATTGTTTTGCTGGTTTTCCAAATATTCAGGCAATAAAAGCACCTTGCATTGCATCAGGCCCTGCATAAGGTCACGACTCCTGAAAATGTGCTGTCACAGTTGGAATGAGCTGCTGCAGGGACAGCACCCTCACATTTACTAGAGTGCCATGGGAATACCGTTGCGCAAGAGAAGGGAAACAGGTTTGTATTTGAGAAATACCAGGTAAAAGCCACTCTGATGACGTGTTCTAGACCTGCTGCTGTAATTCCAGAGTGGACAAGCCCCACAGCAGCTCAGCTCCAGCTGCAGGCAGCTGGTTGGATGTTGCAATGCACCAAGCAGCAGCCCCTGCACGAACTCACAGGCAGCCTCTGCCAAGAACTGGCTCGATCGCTTCAGTCCACAGTTACTTAAGAGCAATTCAATCTCTTGTTACAGAGCTGGGGCAGGAAAAGCCTAACCACCGAGGATGCTATGGATGCAGCTGGTGCTCTCCATCACCTCTTGTCATTCAGCCATGATCTCTGATCTGCAGTTCTCATGCTCTATACTGATAAAATTAACATTTGACAATCAAGTATTCACATGGTTTCTCCTTTCTAGATCCGCTGCCAAACCCAACTGTTCAGTGTAAGGAACAGCAATCTTACAGGAACACTCACTTGAGGGAGTTGATTTCCAGGACCAGGTTGTCACAGGAAATGTTTTCTTCTTCACCCCTCTGCAACGTACCCAGAACCTCGTTCTGGAAAACTAGTGAAAGAAAGGACAGGTAGACATAAGAGGGAAATGCACAGATTCTTCAAACTGTTCACTGCTGAAGATATTCTGCCTGTAACAAAGGAAGTGTTCTGACACAGGTTGTCTATGTGCTCTCCGTAAGCTGGCACAAACTTACATCAACTATACTTATAGATAGTGAAATGTAATTTAAATAAAGGAGACTATCTACTAGATATCACTGATCTCTCCACACAAACCAGCACAAAGCTATTTACCTTTACAAGCTTTCAGAGCAGAGTTTCTATTATACTTTCACAATCTATCCTTTCCTATTCAGATAAACATCATCTTCCCCTAACGGAAGATGTGAATTCAAACCTAAAATTTATTGGTTTAATTTCCTTTGGGGAAGCATTTCAATGTGAAAAAGGCGTTTTCTTTTCCTTAAAAACAAAAAAAAAAAAAAAAAAAGAGCTTGAACCCTTCTCAACTCCAGGTAAGCTTAACACAACAGAACAGAAAACCAGAAGCATATTCGCCAAGCGAGGTAGCTCCTACAAGGACATTTAATTCTCCAGCGCAATTACAGCAATAAGCTCCCCACGCTGGAAATTCTGCTGGACCTTCACATAATCTCTGAGCTCAGGCAATGACACTGCCAGTTAAACAGACAAATTGGGGAGGACACTTCCATGAAGGCCCAGCAATCAGGAGTGAGAAAGACGCAGGATCTTTGTTTAGATCCTCATCCTTGGTTGCCTTGGGTTAACACAACAGCAATAGAAAGAATATTAAAGAACTCTAGAAAACGCAGGAAGTGAGGTCAGGAAACAAACTTACTGCAGGCATCATAAGTTTTCCAATAAACCAGAGAAAGCAGCACAAATCTCATGCTCACTTGTTATCTGCAGACTCATCATACTTCTTAACAGCCCAGTTCTCACCTTTGATGTCATCTAGCTGAGGGGACGCTGCCCGACTGTCTGGCTCCTCAGAGCCCATGCTCAGGTCGCTGTCTGACTCGCTCTCTTCCTCTGAATATATAGCTGGGCCTGATGAAGAGAAGACCCAGCATTCAACACTCAAAAGCTGCAGCTCTCATATCCTTGAGGAACCAGGTGTTCCAGGGACTTCCCAACCGAGTCAGCAACTATCTGTCCTTGCAAGGAAGTTTCTACTTTCAGGTCAAGACGATTAGATTTGCTGCAGAGGGAAGGCTACAGAGCTGGCACCAGCATAATGGCACTTTTTAAGAGTCTGCAGGCAGACAACAAAGGACAGGGACAGAAGCAAATACATTTTGCGCAGGCTGCTGACTCAAGATGGAGCAATGTCAGCAGACGCTGTCACTAGTAGGAAGAAAGCCAGCAGTACTCAGAATAGCCACAGCATATTCCCTCCGAGGGAGGGCCTGGTGTCCCATAGTGCACCATTCACAGCACAGACAGTTGTGTGTGTGTTAGCACAACGCAAAGATACAATAAACAACTTCCACAGGCAGAGAGAATCTGGTCTACCAGGTGCTTTCACCTCTCACTTTGACTCCACATGCATGCCATCTGGAACCAGTGTGCTGCACAAAGCCCAGGTATTGCTCTAGACACAATCACGAGCATCCCACTCAGCCAGTTTCCCCAAAACAGGTCAGTCTGTCCTTCCCCAGGTGACAACACTAAACTTTTCCTCACCCCATAGGCTTTGCCTCTGCTCTTCCTCATCCTCTTCATTCTTGTCATCTGCTTTCCAGAGGTAGCCTCTGCCCTCTGAGCCTACATCCTTTTTATTGTAACCTGGAAAAGAAACCGCCGTTAGGAGGTAGATGTGCTGGATCAGCATACAGGCAAACCTGAAACAGAATGGTAAAACCTGCATCCTACTGCCCTAAACATCCTTCATCAAGAGGGAGCTGGGATTCCTGCAGATGCTTATGGGTTTCAGCTTTTATCTTCTTACTTGCCTTGACAAGTGACCAACTTACTCCTCCTCACAGCAGCAACATTCCACATTTAGATCCCTCCACAAACCCACACTGGTAGAAACAGTTTTTGACAAGGACAAAGTCCTTGGACACAGTCCAGGTACAAGGACACAGATCTTGCAGCCTGCCTTGAACTTAAAATCTCTTCCAACTTCAGTCTGTCTACTGCAATGCTCCCAACTCCATCAAAAATGGAAAATAGAGAAGTCTCCAAAGGTTTTAATCCTGGGGTACTGAGATATATCTCACTGTACAGCTTGAGCCAAATATCCTTGCTTGTCCTACTGAAAAAACGTATTCCAAGCTGAATGCAGCACTACGTTCCAGCCTGGCACTGGTCCATAATGGGGGAGGGAAAGACCCCAAAAGATCATAGAAGGCAAAGACCTCTGCATAGCTTGAGTGCATGGAGCCAGAGACTCTCATACCTTTCAGTTTCACTTTGCTTTCCTCCTTGTTCACACCAGAATCATCACTGAACTGGTCATCATCCTCTTCCTCCTCATCTGGTGGGTGCAGAGAGATCACTGTGCCCTCAGAAAGAGTGATGCCAGGACCTACTACTACCTGCAAATATGTGCAACATATCTCAGTGAAGAAATACCCTCATTGCCCCCTTGTACAAAGCAAGGGCAGAACAGACAAATAGAGCTCACCTGAGAAGAGAGGACACAGCGGGGCTTTAGCTTCACTTTCTCCTTCACTTCAGCTTCATCACAGATTACAGAATGGTAGATCTCCACGTTATCTGCTACGTGTACTCGGTCCCAGAGAAAAGCTCCGTCCAGAATGACTTTATCACCTGTTACACATCACAAGCACAAATATGTTGAGCAAGGGAGTTTGCTGTTCTCCCACACTGCTGAGTCCACTAGAAAGCATCTTAGTGAATCCCAACGCCCTTCATGTATGACAGATGTCAGATAAAAGGTAAAAATTGGCCTTAGAGGCTTACAGCTACCTTCTTACCCAAAACTAAAAGATGAATTTGTTCTCTACAGAGATTTATCAAATTGACAGTAACAACTGACATCTTGGTTTTGCATAAATACAGCCAAATCACCAAAAAATCCAGCTGAGACTAGGAAGGCATACCAGGCAGCTCACAAAAAAGGGACAGACATCCCTCATTTGCAGGATGTTGGTGGGTGACAAATCTACATCAGTACAGGTCGCGCATTCTCTACCGCTGAAATGACTTACTTGCATGAAGTGCCTTCCATCTTTCAGCATCATTATGGTACCGTGAAAACTTCCATCTATTTGCTCTGCTGTAAAGCCAAGCTTTTCTCCTTTCTCCCCATTAGAATTCAATCAGTACCCACCTACTATCCTCTCTCAGAACCAAACACACTTTAAATCCTGACAACCTGCATCCTTGCCTGGCCGGGCCAGCACGTCCCCCATTCTTGCACTCACCTATCCGACAGTTCTGCCCAATAACGCTGTTTGTGATGGAGCAGTTGCTGCCAATGACCGTCCCCTGCCCGATGAGCACATTCTCTTCCAGCACGCTGCCGTGGCCCAGGCTGACATCCACCCCGCGGTAAATGTTGTGTTTAGAATGTGTGTAACTCTGATTCTTGTCATCCGTGAAGTTCATCTCCGGAGTCAAAGGGTAAACCCAGCGCCGGATGATGTCAGAGCACACAGCCTCGTACATTAGCAGGTTGCATATATGGGCGCCGTACTCTTCTGTCGTTACGTGCATATGGATCTGGTTGCCCAGGACCTGAGAGATAGGCAGGAGCGTGTCAGAATACTCTCTAATGCAAGGCAGTAGGATCTCCCTTGCAACAACTCTCTCCTCACCTCCTCATTCACCAACAGACCACGCACAAAGTCGTCCCGTGTCTGGTAGTCAAAATTGTCTGTGAACAGCTCAGCCACCTGCCAGGAATAAAAGATAAGAAAACAATATAGTTAGCAGAAAATCTTGCCAGGCAAGTCAGATAATTAATGGCTGTTCAGTGGTTCTCAGAGAGCTGAGTTATACAGGCTAGGAAAGTGATGTTCTCGCCTTGACTAAGGATTTGATTCCTTCTGCCAGGAGTGCTGACCTTTCCATCTCCTCCTCCCAAGAGAGACTATGACCTGATTCTAGTTTTCAGAAGAGGTAAAATGTTGCTTTACCAGTTCCAAGCTATCTGTCCAGTTTCACTC
>WEIS01014560.1:0-58866 GCA_013389965.1 Todus mexicanus | reverse complement strand
AAATTTTATTTTATTTTTTTTTCAATTACAAGCGAGGCAGTGACTGTCTACCTCCCTGTGGATGTGTAAGCCCAGATAGCCCCCTTCTTGGCTTTTTGGTGGTGCTATGTTAAAAAGGGTTCATAATAATAAAGCTTTCAGTGTCAATGGTAAGGCAAGAAGACTTGATGTTTCTAGACTATAATTGGCTTGTATCCTCCTCAGCAGTAGCCAGTAGTAACACAGACCCCGTGCCAAGTTGTAGCATCAGTTACGCCCAGACAGTCTTCAGACTGTAAGGGACAGTAGACTGGGTGATGTAGCTCCAACATCACTAAACTGGAAAAAAACTGAAGCCAGGCGGCTGATTTTTATAATACCATATATATAATTTTTATTGAGAGACTAGATTTAATAAATCCTTAATTGTCTGTTTAGAAAAGTCCTAGCCAAGTCACAAACTTAGGAGGATGGGTGTAGGCAGAGATGTGAACAGAACAAAGTGGCTGTCTGAGTCGGCCAAATAGACTTATGCAATTATATCTAAGAGTGGAGCTACCTACGTAAGTGAAAAATGAAGAGTATTTCTGTCAGCCATGACTACTTGGTTCAGAAATCAAAGCAGGGAAGCTCACTTACCATTACATGTGAGAAACCCCAAAGTCTGGCATGTTCCAAGAACTTCAAATACGTTCTGTCCTGACTACTGGGAACGGAAGCAAACATCTTGGGTGGTTTGCATGTCGTGCCAGACAGACCTACCAACTGAAAACAGGACTACTCCCTGCCACGTGGAGAGGCAAATTATTGGGGGAGGGAAATCTGTAATCAAGGTATTTTGAGAAGTCATTTTTGCTAGAATCATAGTGATATGAATACTGGTGTCAAACTGGAGGGGACTTCAGAAAGGTAAATCATAAATGTGTGATGAGGGACATACGACTAAATACAGTGTAGACTTAACTCACGCTGGCAAAAATACACCCTGGAAAAAGGTTGGAGCATAGAGGATCCTTTCAAATCATGACAGTGTTCTAGAAACACAGTAAGAGCATCCTAGGACTTTCCACAATGAACCTCTGCCCCGTGAACCTCACCCTACTGCAGCAGTCTCAGTGTTACTGTGAATTGTCTTTTGTTGGTTCATTTCTGAAAATTCATCCTTTTCCATTGAATGCTGGTTTGGTGAAAAAGCAATCAGTGTTGCCTTTGTCTGAATATCATGCGAATCAGGTTAATGACATGTAAAGAAGCCTGTTGAGAGCTGCCTAAGGTTTGCTTGTGCATATACTTTCATTGATTTACAAAACTGGTTTTATTCTTCTTTCCTTAAATTGTTGTGAACATTCAGCTCCTTACTGATCAGCTAATCAAGGAGGCTCGGTTGAAAAACACAGCACAAGAAGACTGAACTAAGTACTGAAATTCTAGAGTGATTTATTTAAACCATTACATTTACTTTAAAAAAAGTGGATAAGGTATATAAGCATAAATGTTTTTTATATGTAGAATATTCTTAAATGCACTTCTTCTAAGTGCACTGGAAAATTAGAATTATTCTTAAATGCTACTTCTTCTAAGAAGTACCCAAGATATACCGTAAGGGAGGATGAGAAAGAATAAATCCAAGGCTAGTTAGTCTGTGGAATTATCATCTAGGGAAAGTGGGGTACTTCCTTATTCTGTCGAAATGGAATAAAAAAAACCCCTAAACAATGACATACCTAGGTGGAAGGCACATGCAGTGACAGATAGGTAAGTCAGAGATTCCTAAGATATCTGTGGGTAGTTTCCATTGTGAACAACTTTAGCCAGTAAAACAACTTTTAAGCGTGGATGGAAGGTGAAGTTTTGAAACTTGGAGTCTGTGTAGGTGTGATTCACCTGACCAAATACAGAGATCTCCATCTGTGCTCACTGTCTAGACTGCCGTTACAGTCAGCAAAGAGCAAACAGGCATTTCTAGGGCATGATTTGCCTTCTAAAATAGTCATCTGGGATATGTCAGGCAACTGCTTGGAGACAAAAGTCCAAAGATGACTTAGCAGTATGGAAATTTGTGAGCCAGAAAATTATGTTCTGTAATTCAGAACTCATTTCTGAAAATAGATTTTTCAATCCTGATGCTGAGAGCTGTAAAACATGAGGCTTCAGAACCACAGGCTGACCTGAGCTGAAATCCCTGGCTGAGGACTTCATCAGAGGGTAGCCGTTCCCTGCAGGACTGAGCTACTTCCTCCCATTGACTGTGATTGGAGCCATGGTGAAGCTGGCCTATCTCTCACACCATTTTGAAAAACCTTCTCCTGCAGGATGGTTTGTTCTTCAGTGATCACTCTGCAGCTGATTTTTAATCATTCCTTCCCACAGAAAGTGTTATCCCAGCAATTATAGATGAGTCTGTCAAAATCAGCCAGAGGAGGGCACTTTTGAGCTATGGGAGACCTCCTGTCCAGTGGGGCGGAAGGTGCTGCTTGTCCCATTAGTTTCATTTGCTGGACACTCCCTTAAAATCCTTCAACAGCAGGCTTGGTTCTGCATCTGCCCCCTGATATAGGCCATGGTGGACTTCTTTCTCATCCAGACTCTTCATTCTCTTGTCTCACAGGCTGTGCGTATGTCTGTTAGGAGGTGAGAAGAGCCAGTGCTTTGTCTGTGGAGGGTGATGAACCTGTTCTGCAGAGTTTGGATGTGGATGAAGGCGCTGATGCCTCGCTTCCAGGCTCTAGGTGCTAGGAGCTTGTCCTGCAGGAGATGGCTGCCCTAGCTGATGTCCTGGGATACTTCTGTGCTAGTGAGCTGAGCAGGACAGGAGCCTGAGGACTGCCGCACAACTGACTGTTTCAGTGGTAGCACACCGGTGGCAAGCTCATGGCCTGCGGCTGTTACCGCTCTGTTAGATGATGTTCAGGCATGCCAGAAGATGGCATGGCTGAAGACTGTTTTCAGTGGGCAGTATTTCCAGGATGCACTCTTTGGTAAGGAAGAGCACATCTCTGGGGATATGGGTGATACTGTGTCACCCAAACCCAGTGCCAGAAAGCAGATCCTGGCCTTAGTAGATTAGCAACATGGGGGTTGCCTTGATATCTGTTAACTTGTGTTGGTTTGGAAGCATGGACCCTGTCATACCGAGTCCTTGGCTTCATTTGGGACACTTCCCTTGAAAAGGTCAGGCCGCTAGATTGCATAGCAGCAAAGTTGGAGATCTGCTTAGCAGCCGTTCCTGCAGAGAAGTATTTTCAGGGAAAGTATTTAAAACATTAGCAGTGGGGGGCAGGGTGGAAATCTCGGGGAAAGTAAAATCCGTACGTATTGTACATATGTTTGCTTTAAAGAGCGGGTGACCCCTGCTGAGTTTCTTGGCACTGAAAGCCAGGCCAATGAGGACACCACCAGATGGGTTCATTACCAAGGCATTTTCATTATCACCCCTCGGGGCCAGCCCCTCGTCATCCTCCTGGCCAGAGCATGGGAAGGAACACTCTGTTCCAAATCCACAGAGGTATGAGAACACAGGGGGAAGTGCTTGTTTCTGGGACAAAAAAAAGCCGTGGTGACTGATCACACCATACAAGTTCACGTGAGAAGTTGAAGGCCAGTTTTCTGGTCCTATACCCACCCCCTCTCAGCCTATACGAGTGAGTACACTCAAGTTCAAATGTGCTATTAAGATCCAGTAAGCGCCAGTGGAAATCTAGTTCATCTCAGATGAGGCTCCCCTGCCATAACCCTATCAGTACATTAATTCCAGTGGAGCTCACTGGAACTTGTACAAAGACAACATAAGCAGACAGAACATAAGCAAACCGAGTAAATCTTGGTTAATCCAATCTGAAGGGATTCCCACTGAAAATGGACTAATGCCGTGAATTTGTTCTGACTTATCTTGCAACGTTTGTTCTCCAAAAGCGGCAAAACGATAATTTTCAACGCTGGCTCCCTTTAAAGCTACATTTTCAGAAATAAAGACATCAAGTTGAACTGATAGTGCTTAGTTCTTTTCCAAGGAATTGCTATTCATTATACACAGCAGACTGTTATCTTTCCCCAAAGTTGTCAGTTGTGGACAAATACATCACTCTAAGGCTTTGCCTCCCTTGGTCAGGCAGCAAAGGCTAGGTCAGTGCAAAAGCTCGGTTTCTTCAGCTAGTGTCGTTCTCACTTTTTTTCCTCTAAATATATGTGGCCCTGGATTTGTGGAGTAATCGCTCTAAAACTGGAGTGGATGAAGGTCTGTAGCTGACTTGAAGAACTGTGAAGGACTTTGAGTTAGAATGTAGTAGAATGGGTAACCCCTTTCTGCCTCAAGCAACCTCGGACACTGTGCAGAACTCGTGTGCTAGTCTTGAAGTGAGCGGGGTGGAATTTCTATCACCTCTTTCCCAATTATCATTGTTTACGCATGAAGCCACCTGTCTTCTTGGTACCTTGCCACAAGGAAAAGAAGTTTCTTTCCATGTTCCCAAGAGAAGGAGAAGACTGATTAAAAAAAAAAAAAAAGGAAAGCGTTTTAACATTTATGAAGAAAAAGCAAATACATATTGCAACAGACCTGGAAGGGTCAGAATGGACTGAATGTTCTTAAACCTTTATGGTAATTTGCTCCAGCAATTTCCATCATAATTAAGAAGCTGATACTGAAGCTGTTATTGCCGTGAGTCAGGCTTGCGAGATCTGCTTCTACAGCACGCATAGCTGCAGGCTGCCCGTATTCAGCATTTAAATGCTATTAATTTAGAAACAGTTACCAGAAATATGTCTATTAAACGCAAGGTTTAGAGCAATACAGATATACAAAGCTGATAATAAACCCCAGCTGTGGGGAAATGAGGAAGTTTTACGCACACCTTAGGTCTCTGCATCCACCTTTGCCCCCAGCAATATGTAAGAGTAATCTTGAGGGATACTTTTTTAGGATGCTGTGTCCTGGCTGTTTCCCTCCTGCTGACTTTGCCTTTCCTATGGTGTGGATGTGGGGGAGAAATCAGTGTTCAGCTTGGTGAAAACAGATGTAGCAAAGGTCACATTTTTGCTGTGTTTAATATCTGTCCGAACCAGTGTTGCTATCTCCTGCCCATGTTGACTTTCATGAGGGCTGCTGGATATTGAGTACTTCTGAAAAGTAAGCTGTGTTACTGAGGTGCCAAAATAGGGATGCAGATTATACATTTTTTTTTCCCCTTCAAGTATGATGGAGCTGTTATTAAACAGATGGTTGATACAAACAGATTTCAGCCCTGGAATTGTTCACGAGTTGTCCCCTTGAAAATTTGCTAGTCATTGTTTCTGCTCCAAGATAAGATGACTGACTTTTTTTAAAGTGGGAGAATAGGAAATACTGAATAATGGGAAATCTGGTTCAACTGTCAGCTCCCTTCCTGACCTGCAGATCAAGTTACTGGTAAGAAGGATGGCAATTACTCCATGAAACACCCGTTAGTGTGTTTCACAGCAGGATAATGGGGAGCACGGACATGTCTGGAATTTGGATAGTGCTCAATACGTGCAACATTGGATCATCCTTCTCTGCAAGACACTGCTTTGATTCCTCCTGGGGACAGGTGTCTGCCAAATTTGTTGTGTGATGTGCACCATGGGAAGAAATGAATCTCCCTGCCTTTGTGTGACTCCTCCTTTTCCAGTGTGGTCACTAGGAAATGACTGAATGAGCAGCATCGTGCTGATGCCTTCCAAAGCAACGGGATGTGTTTCACAAATCCTGCTAGCGTGGAAGGGTCTGGCTTGCTGCTAAGTCATTTTATATTCTCTTTGAAAATAATTCATCTTTTAAATTCATATTCAAAGGGGATAGAAAATGACTCAAGAAAAGGCGGTTCTTCTGCTCTAATAATTGAGATCTATACCCAGCTGCTTTTGGAAAGCTATGGGAAGGTGCTATTCAGTTGCTGTGTTGGTTTTCTAGCATAAAAGTGTCTGGTGAGGTGAAATGTCTAGGACAGATGTTCTCGTGGCTACGGAAGTTGTGAGACCTAGCTTCTATTTTAAGTCTCTAAATGTAAAATGAACCAAAAGAGTCTGTGGTACTTTTTGCCTCACATGCTATAGAAAGTTGTAGTACGTGCAGTGTACTTTGAGTTCCTGTATCACCAATATACACTGCAAACACTGTTAGGTGGGCACGTTTTGCAGTTGTGTCAGACTTGACACCACTGGATCATTTTAGTACCAGCCAGATGCCATGGGAAGGCAAGTACTTCTGGTTAGGAGCTGAGTCACATTTGTAAAAGAAACTGATAGTTAACAGCATGGTACATTTTGGATGTATGTGTGAGTGAGACTGCTTTGATAGACCCTTTCTTGGATCCTGTTCTTTGGTCAGCCACAATAGTTAGTTCTGCTTGCCCCTGGCAGCCTGTGCTGTGAACACAGAAGCTCTGTGGATGCTTTTTCAGTCATATCCGTGATGTCAATTATATAGGTATCCTAAAAGGTAACAAAATCTATTCCTGCATCCACAGTGAATGAACCATGTAATAACATTCCTGCCCTGGACACGGTGTATGTTGGTGCAGACAGTGCTCCTGCACCTCAGGATTTGCAGCTGCAGCACGTGCTGCTGTTGAGAGTGTTCCCTGCAGCACACTCATCCCTCACTGCACAGAGAATCTCAAATATCTTTTTTGGATGGCTGGGGAAGAGCACAGAAGTGTAATCAATTACTCAGAGAGCAAACACAAGATATTATAAAAAGATTTTGCAGCATGACTCAGGTACAAGAATTACTGTGTGCTGTCTAGTAAGAATTCTAAAGCTCCTGTAACTGAGTTTTTTCCATTTTATGACTTAACAAAAGCCAGGGTTGACCTATTATCCTGCCTTATGGCTAAGGAAACAGCCATGGAATTATGCAGCAACACTGTTTAATATTAATCTTGAAGCTAAGCCCAAGAAGAAGTTGACAGTACAGAGTTAATCATGACTATATAATAGGAGGAAATAACACTTGCTTTCACAGCTCTAGGTTGGTTCCTGGGGACTTGAATGAACCATAAATCCCAACCTTCCCTTCCTGTGGGTACTGAAATTCTAGGTGAAAATAAAATCTCCAAATAATTGAGAAAACCTTTCATGCAAAGATGTCAGATAATTCACAACTAGACTTGTGCTACTGATATTTTTTTTTTAATTTTTATTTTGCTTAGCTGATCTAAAATGCAGATGAAAAAGTTCTTGACTTCAAGTAGAGCAAGCGGAATAAAAAACCCCCAAACTTAACTACAGAGCTGAAATGACTTCAGGTCAAACAAAAGATGTTGTTTAACTCAGATGTTGTACTTTGTTCAAACTTTAGAATGTTTAAAAAAACATAGTGAAGTAATTTTTTAAAAATTAGCAATATGACTGATTTAGAAAATCTAAATGTTTTGATTTTTAATATTTTTTTCCCTCTCCCCTTTGGGATGTATGTTTTTCAATGGGAACAATTTGCTCAAATCAGTGTACATCCAGCCAAGCTACCACGACCTGTTTTATTTCCTTCAACCAAAAGATTTTGCCAGTTCTACCTTCAAGCCTCTCCCCCAGGCAGTGACAGAGACCCTTGCCATCATAGGCTGATGCTGGGCAGCTCTGAGAAGAGCACTTTTTTCCCCTGGTACTAAGGGCTGGATAATCTCACTTGACTAAGACAACAACCAAGGACAGCCATTGAGATTTAGAGGAACGACTGGTTTGGGCAGGGCTGTTTGGAGTGGTTTGTGGCCTCTGCCGGGGAGCCACTGCAGCAGTAGGAGTTCTGGCTTACAGGAGCCGCTGATGGAACAAAAAGTTCCCTCTGTCCCTGGCGTGGATTGAGATATGGCCGGGTGGTGAGCTATTGACCCAGTACAGGATGTCTGTGGGATGGGAGGGAGATTTTTTGGACAAGAACTTTGAGAAATTCTGCCGGAAAAAGTTCTGCAAACAACTGTATTTAATCTCGGTTTCTGCTCAGATGTGGATGCTCGTGGTTTGCGAAGTTTGTTCAAGAAGGGGTCAGTAGTGTAACTCCATCGTGATGGACACTGGAGGCGTCTTACTCCTTTACACAAAAAAGATTTGAACTGGGCAAAATAGCTCTGTGCTGCCAGTGGACGTGAACTCTGAGCGTTGGCTAGCCTCAGCCTGTGGTGGGTTCAATAACAATAAATGTGTGTATTTTATGCTCCCAGTAAAAACCCAATTAGAGCCACTTTGAAAGGAGATAGCGCTTGATCTTATTTTGTTGAAAAGTTGTCCAAAATGCAGAAATGAAGAGAAAAGAACAAATTCTTTGGAGCTCACATCATTAATAATGTTTGGACTGAACAAACAGACATTGGTTCAATAAGTTCTGACTCTCCTTTATACCACTTAGCTGTACTTCTCTAATCCTCCTTTAAGAAATTCTGTGTACACAAAGTTTGAGGTCCTTTTTTTCTTTTTCCTTATCTTGCCATAGCTGTGTAGAAAACATTTGTCAAAATTTTGTGAAGCTGTTAGGACCCCTCTGGCTAAAATCACTATTGCAAAAAGAAGGCTTGCAGTATTGAGGGCTACCTCTGTCTGCAAGATCCCAATCTGGAGACACTATTTATGCATTACTTACTCACATAGTTTAAAATTTTGAAATCTTTTTACCATGTGTGCATCTCTCAAAAAAAGTTCATCCCTGGGGGAGGATCCAACTTACCCCAAACTCATGTTTGTGGCTGAAGCTTCATTCTCCTGAACTGAGCCCACATGTACCAATACGGAATTTGATTTATTATAAAAATGTTATCAAGGTAGGACTGCAGTATGAGAAATAATTGTTTGGGATAAGAAGAAGTGTGGAATTAGGGTTGGATAAGAAATTGTAGTAGTCATCATTGAAAATTTTGGGGTGAGAAATATGCTGAGAAGGATGTGAAAGACAGTGTGCTATTCAGGGTAACCACTGTATCTGTAAGAACTAAGCAAACTATGATTTAGATGCACAATTTCTGGTTTGGCTAGAATGACGGGTGGAGGAGCTCTGATCTCTGAACTGATCAAACCTGTTTTTTCCCCTCTAAAGGCTGGTATAACAGACTTGTGGTCAGATCTGTGTCAACTGTTGGCTTCCTTGATAAGGCTTACAGGTAAAGAAAGCCCAGCCAATTCTGGCACATGCACACAAAAATATGTAAGGGGAAAAAGGACCAAGGAATAGCAAAGAGGAGAGCAGTAAGGAGATGGAATTGGGTAACATGAGGGTTGTAGGAAACAGAGAACAGAGGAGGACAGGAATGAGTGAAGAGTTACTTAAGTGTTCTTTAAAAACAAACAAACAAAAGGCTTCGAGTTGAGCTGGCACTATCTGCAAGCTCTGGAGATCTGTAATCTAGTAGGTGACTCGAGAAGAAGACATGATACTTGCCTTACTTGGAATGGAGTGGGAGTCAGTGGATGAGAGAGAAAAATCCATACAGCATGATAGAGGAAAAAAAAAAGCAACCTTCATCATGAAAGAGCCGTGCTGGGAAAAATGCGAACAACTCATACGGATGTTGCTGTTATTTGTTCCAGTACTTAATATTCTAGACAGAGGGCTGTTCTCTGTGTTTCTTTGTGTGACCTTATTGTGTATTTAGATACATTTGTTGGTGACCTAGAGTTTTGGATGGGCATTGGCTGGAAAATTTTTCCTTAGAGAGATAGTTTCCCTGTTTCATAATAGAAGAAATTTAACTCTTCTAAGAAAGGACAACTGGGGCCTTATTTGTGTGATAATGCCAATAATAATAGTTACTATTTTCTTGTCCAAACAGTCTTTCAACACAAACGACATTTTGTACAAATTATATTTTTTTCCAAAAAATATTTAAATTCTTTTCTAGATGCGGTGGGAGTTCTGACATTGATTTAATGGTTGTGGTATCAAGCCCTTGAGGGAAAAAGGCAATATGTTCTCCTTTGATCTTCTATTCATCTTCTTGCTCTTGCTATCTTCATTTCAGTGAATCTTTTCTGTACAAGGACGAAGTTGTCCTGTCCTCAGAATGTCTGGTGGCCCTCCCTCATTTTGATACAAACGAGCATTTCTTCGGTTACTTTTTTTTGGCACATATATACAAGTAGTTGAAGCAACTTACTCTGTCTTGGTGGTAAATAGAGACAAAGACATCTAACAGAAATAGATGATCAGACTGATTATGCCAGGTCACTGCTCATACCATATGTAATACTGGCTAACGCTCTTTGCATTTCTGCTTGTTTATACCTAAATCGGTGAGATGAGCCTTCACCACATATCCATATTCTCATTTTCTCGTTGCTGACATCACCTTTCTCTCACGGTGTTGGCAGAAGCTGGTGCTGCTCACTGGACTATGTCCTAGGAGGTTTGTCCTCCCATTGAGGAGTCAGTGATATCAGCTCTCTTTGATGGAAACCTTCTTCTGCCCTTGCGCTGTTGCTTTGACAAGTGGAAAGGCAACATCTGGAGCTATTGCCTGGGACTGTGCTGTAGGTGGAGGCACCCTGTATCACTGATCCTCTGGTCTTGCAACAAGGAGAAGCTCCTTCCCTCCATGTGCATTTGGGTGTCTTTCTAAAAGAAACAAGGCTATGGTAGGAGGTTTTATCTCGATACTTGGGGATGATATGTGGGCACCTGGGTTCTGAAGCTGTGGGGTACATGGAAGAGCTACACCTCCCCCGTTGTGTGAGCATGGCCTCTGGGAATGGTTCAAGTTCACAGGAGAGGGAGTATGGCAAGGAGAACAGAAGACTGGAGATGCAAAAGCATATCATTTTGCCTTAAGGTTATATCTGCAAGATCCCAGAAAGATGGGGCTGAAAAATTATGTATATAAAACATCAAATCAGAGGACTGTTTACTGATTAAATTCCATAGCCAGTATGGCCTGGTGGGACCTCTGTTACATACTGTGGTTGAGATGACCTGGCATGTCTTCCATTCATATGGTTTCCCCTCTGCAGAGATAAAAGGTGCTTATGTTTGACATATTAATATAGCACAAGATCTGTTGCTGTTGAGTGCAGAGCAGCTGAGAGATTGGAAATAGTTCTATAAATATGGCCAAAGAGACAGCAGTAAGTGAATTTTCCTACTTGGTCACTATGTGATATATCTTGCAGCCATCCAGCTGCTGGCTAAACAAGCAAACCTCGCAATATTGCACTCTGGAGCGGGTCTACTACAAAGGGAGTGAGTGCCAGGACTGGGGACCATCCTCAGAGAGGCCCTGGCCTTTCCCAGGAATTCCTCCTCTGGTGTATCACAGACGATTTCAAGTACTGCAGTAAGACAGAGTCATGCCTCAGACCTTTCCAGAGCCTATAGGAAACATCTAGTACCATGAACCACATCCATATGTTGTCAGAGCTGGCTAACCTCCCTTGTAGTCAAAACTGCAAGCTGAATAACTGAAACTCTGCATCAGATCTGGAAAACAAACTGTTCTGTTTCATACCCCATCACCGTCTCCAGTACGGATAGCAGGGATAACACTTCAGCTGGCAATGTTGGCCATGAGGTTTAGCAGAATGCAGCTTATTCTTCCATGACTCTCAGTCCTGGAGTGCTGACAGCAAGGGACTAGATGTGGGCCAAGGAAATTGATGCTGGATGTGAGTCAGGTACAAGGCTGAATACAGCTTGGATTTAATATTATTGAAATACCACAGGTGGTTTCTGTTAGGATTTGGCCTCAAATGGCAAGCCTGAAGTCAGGTCAGCTGTTCAGTGAGATCCAGCATTGAATTCTCCTGAGCATGGTGAGCTGAGTGAGATTTCAGTCACACCTGAGGCAAAAAATAGTTCCTTTCCTGTTTGGGTGTGAACTTGGGACCAGAAATTACAGGGGCTGGTGTGAAGTGTACATAGACATAAGAGTGGGCTTGGGTGTACACACAGTTTAGTTTTCTTTAGCTTAAATGGGATTTGTACCAATGAGCTGTAGCATGGATCTGACATTGGGTCCAGTGACTGGAGGTTGACCCTTTACCCTGTTAATCCAAGAGCGGTTGTTTTATCAACTTCCAGAGGAATCTCAAGGTGTATTTTCAGAAAAGCCGTGAGAATTTTTGAGACTGCGGTGAGAAACCACAGCAGCTCATCAGGTCATAAGTTATGTCCATGAACACGTTGAGGCTGAGCCATGTGGGAGCCATCCACAGCCCACCGGAGACGGGTGCTGAGACACTTTTCATGCAGCTGGCTCTGGTTTATCCTATGCTTTTTTGGACCTTGCGCTGCTTATAGATGTTCTGACAGATACTGTAAAAACCCACCGAGAGGGACTTTCCAAGCTGTTCAGGGATCCAGCTCACTACGTGTTGGTCAGGATCGGCTTTTGCTAACCTGCTTTGGTTAGAAATGCTCTGGAGAAGTGTCAGAGGCTGGAGCAAGATGTAATTGTAACTACAGTTAGATATGAGCAGAATACAGTCATACTCCCAGACTTTCAATGCTATGCCACAAAGCAAGGATGATTTCTGTGCTTTCTGAGGCAAGGCATATAAAAGGGGAAAACCATGTCTGTGCTGGGTCAAACTGATCATCCAGGAGCCCAGAGAAACCTGTTGGTCTGAGGTAGAGACTAGAGGTGACATCACCAAACTTTGATGCCATAAGGCTCCAGAGAGTGTTGTCGTGTCATGCTTGTCTCTTGTTTATCGTGAGATAACATGACTCCCTTTCTCTCCTATTTTATCACTACAGAAAGGGCACTGGCAGGCAGTTCCCTCTGGTATTTTTCACTTATACTTTTGAGGTGTTAAAGAGACAGTTGGAATTGATAACTTTTGTATAGATCTGTAGAACAGCACCACTTTTCATTTCCTAGCCCAAATTCTGAGCAGTCTTCCCTTGAATCACATGGAGACTGTAAAATACAACAAAAAAACCTCGCTAGTGAGACAGGAGGAATTACCAAGTGTTATATAGCAAAGGTAGGTACGCTGGACTTAAAGATGGAGGAAATGGAACGTTGCCTTGCCTGTTTGGATCTCAGAGGGATCTGCAATGGCTGCAGGGGCCAAGGGGTAGCACCAACCACATCTAGACTCAGTATTAGTAGGAACTGCCCCTAGTCTAAGCTTCACCTTTGCTGTGATATTGGCCAACTCAGTCACTGGTGTTTTGATCTGGTATGGTCATTTATTAGCTGCTTTACTAGCTTATTTGTATCTGTATCCATGATTTAGTAATTATATTCTATTATTCTTGTCAGAAAAAAACCCCAGACAGTTATTTTGAGGAGAAGCTCTAGCAGGTGAGGCTGACTAGATGATCTTCAGAGGTCCCTTCCAATCCCCACCATTCTGTGATTCTGTGAAGCCGGTTGGTTTATTAGTTTCTGATCAATAAGCAGTAGAGAGGGCTGCTTTTTGTTTTGAGTTTCAGCTGTGCCAGTCAGAAAGGTACAGAGATTTTGAGGTTTTTGACTCTATTTCTAAAAGAAGACTTTTCTCCTTCACAGTAGTATGATTTTAAACACTCAGTCTGCCCTCTTCTTCCTCCTCCTTGTGCACAGAGGATTTGGAGGAGTCTGAATCTCAGCGTCTGCTTTTTGCTATCCTTAGCCAGTAAAATGATCAAATATGGCTTCCAAAATACACAAAGTGTGCAAGAGCTGGTTTTTACCAGAAGGCTGTTTTTTGCAGAGTCATTTTTTGCTTATAACTACATACTAGCAAAGCCTGAGGGAACTGTAAGGTGGATTTGTGGAGCCAGAGAGGTGGTTTTGTTGGTTTCTTTTTAATCCCCTCGAATTTCACCTGTATTTCTAAGGTCGAATCATAAACAAAAAGAGTTTTTATTAAACGAAAAAAAAAAAGGAGAAGTGCAAATCCTTATCCTCCAGCTCTGGGTTTACCCAGGTATGCAGCAATATCATTTTATCACTGAAGCATGCATTGTGTTAGAAAGCCTTGTTTACACAAGCTTAAGCCCTCGACTGACAGATAGAGCTGTTTCAATTTCCCTCAGTCATTCCCACTACGGATTCTATATTCAAGGGAAAATCCTTACCGCAATACTGGACATGCCATGCTCTTAGGTGACTGACGTTTATTAACTAATACATAGTTGCAAATGATGTACCAACACAGCTAAACAAAAGAGCCCAGTGTTGAGCCTAAATCAAGGTCCTAAATCATAAGCCGTGGTGTGACAAACTGCACGATGTTTGCCAGTACTTTTAAAATGGGGCTTTCTTGCCAGGCTGAGAATCCATAGAGCCTGGCCAAAGAAAACAATGGGAGGGAGCCAGGGTTCTCCCAAGCCTTGGCATGAAATCCACAATAGTAGCTTTGGCTGAGGTCCATGGACTTGAGCACATGCTCCATAAGGTCACTTCAGAACACCATAATTACTTGGTATTTACTTCAGTGGGTTTGCAGACAAAAATAATAATAAAATAATTTTTTAAAAGTGCCACCAACACCGCTTAGGGACTCTGCTATGATTCCAGACCTTTGCTGTCTTGGAGCGCCCTGTCTGTGGTACGACACGATGGAGTGGGGAAGCGTGGTCCAAACAGCTAAATAATAGCAGTGATGATAAATAATACGTCACGCTTGGGGAGTGAGAGTGGACTTTATGTCCTAGCTTGTCCTCGAACTCGTCAGCAGTGTTTGTCGTTGCCATTCAGTGGCTGTTTACTGACCTTTGGGGATTGACTTTGGGGGTCACTGCTGAGTTCACCTAAGGCGAGCGTTGGCTTTTTTCATCCTCTCCTTACTGGCAGTCCTGCTAGAGAAGTCAAGATCTGAGCAGATCGTTAGGCCTGGAAAACAGCTCCAAATCCAAAGTGTGGTTCTGAACAACTCGGAGTGAGATGGGGGGGCTGAAAAGCCAAGCTTATTATGAATTTCACAGCTTGGATTGAATGGTGCAAAACCCCCATCTGATCCAATATGTTTCGCCCTGAAGCTCACAATTCAGGATGGTTGCTAGTGGGGAACCTACATGTCTCCTACCCCTAGAAATGATCCCTCTATCATAGGGGAAGGAGTGGGGTTGAAGATCTTTGTCTTGCCTTGGCCTAGGGCTCTCTGCACTTCTAAGCACAAAGTCTCCTGGACTCGGCATCAGCTCACTAACACTCAGTCTTCACTATTTACATTTAAAAAAAGAAACCACATTTGATTATTCAGCATTCTTCTTTTACATTTTTGTTGCCACTTGCCGAACTCCTCCAAAGGCCAGAGGAAACCTTTCTGTTTGACATGTTTAATATTTTAGCACTTCATAGTGTCTTTAGACAAAAACGTCCAACATGCACATGTGTTTTGGCAGCTCTGCTTGTGGCCTCCGTTCTGTCTCTGGCCTTGAGAAGTGAAAGAATGAAAGAAAAAAAAACACCCTACCTTAAACTGGGTCAGCACTGTTCCCTTTATTTTTGTTGATAGTTCCATTTGGGATTTAGGCATTGATATAGGAGAAGTAGGGAAAAATGTATGCCCCAAGCATATGTCCTTGAAAACCAATGTCACATCTTAATTTTCTTGGGCTGGCAATGCATGCATTCCACGCTCCCTGTGATGTAGAACTAATGAAGATAGAAGTGCAAGAAAACCTATAATCAAATCCAGTACATACCAGGCATAGCACATCAAGAAGCACACCCGTCTGAAATCTCATGGTGCTGGAAGAAAAATCCAGGCCATGCAGCCACGGTAGTCCAGTATTTCTAGCTGGTGATTTTTTAGGCAGGATTCTGCATCCAGAGAAAAACAAAATCAGGTAAAAGTGCTTCCTGGCATTGCTTTGTGTCAAATACTTGTAACCAGTGATATTCAAAGGGAGGCTCAGATACACAGAAGCGCATTTGTCAGAAAAGACTATGAAAAGGTGTGAATTGAACATTTTCTTCCAGTTGTTCAGGATCTGTTTTCTTGTGTTTTAATCTGCTGTGTATATCCTGGGAGCTTCGTGCATATAAACTGTGTATTGCTGATGCTCTGGTGACCAGCCCTTTTGGCCAGGACACTGAGACCAGTGTGAGGGGGGCTCACTCTGATGCACAGTCCGGTGGTGCAGCACTGCCTCCCCAGTGCCAGCACGCTCCTATTTACCCAGTTCCACCTCTTCTCATCTGGTTTAGGGCATAAATTCCTCTGGGGAGAAGAGGTTTGAGTTTTTGTACAGAATTGTGTGCACACACTGATTTGCACAGTAAGATTCTGGTATCTGAGGGGGGTTCCTGTGGTAGTGCCTGTAGCAGCAGGGGTAGAAATAATAGTGATAATAATAATAACCTAACCCAGCAGCTGGTGGGAGAAGGAGAAACAATGTGACTTTCCAGGTTTCACGTAACAGCTCAGTGTCAGAGCCCTGAAAATAAACCCCTTGTGTATCTTGTCTGCCAGTCCAATGCTCTGGGCTGGAGAGGACATCACTGGCTGGTGACATGTCCTGATCTGGGTTGGTTTACAATCTGTGCAGATTCAGGGAGAAGGAAAGGAATAATACAGGTTGTTCTTAATAACTGCGGATTTCTATTTTGCTGTGTTATTTTAAACTCTAACTTTAAAATCCTGTTAACCTTCAAACCTGTTAAATCTAACCCTGTAAATCCTGTTATCTTCTACCCGACACTATTGTAACTCAGCCAGTATCTTAGCTGCCTTGTGCTTTAATAAAGTGGTTAGTCATTGAGGCATTAGTCCAGGAGCTGGGATTTTTCTTTTTTAAAATTTCCAAATCCATACTGTTTTCAGAGATGCCCTGAAAGTTACTTTGTTTCTGTGTCTTTAGGTGCTTACACATCAAATGGGAATCTCAACTTGTCTGTAAAAGTGTTAGATAAATGCGCAGAAATTTGGAGATACTTCAAATTTCTTAGCTTGTGGTTTTTATTCTCAGGATTTTTTAACCATAGTGATTTGCAAATGCCATCCATCACAAATGACTGGTCCCTGCCTATCCACTGCCAGACATCTGGAATCTGCTATAGGGTACTTTGCCATCAAATGGTTCAGTCTTCTCTAGAAAGTTATTTGTTGTTATGCACAGTAGTCCTCCACCCTCTTCTCAATAAATGGGATGATGAAGCAATGCTGCGTGATTATCAGTCTGTCCTCTAAAGACTTTAATCCTTCAAAGTAAAAGTGAAATGCTCACCCCTTATCAGCTCCTCTCACAGTGCTACACCCTCGTTTGTGATCTGCTGGGTGCCTGCTGCCTTCCTCCCAAGCATGCTTGGTGAGCTCCTGTAGAGATGGACATTTCTTCACCTTCCCACTGTCTCAGTCTTGAAAGGAGTCACTCTGGGGAATATCACAGCATTGTGTTGTTATCATTTTGCAAGAGTGTTAAAGTCATAACATGTTTGATGTTAGCTTTGGCAGGGCCAGGATCAGTTGATGCTGTCCCGAGCTAGGGGAGAACCTGCACAGTCTCCAGTTATTTACCTACCACTGACTCAGAGCAAACCCCTGTTTACACAGGGAAAAGGATGGAAGTGGTTAATCTGAGATGGTTGGGCAGGCGTGTCTCTGCCTGTCAGCTTTACATCCCTCCCAGATGTGACACCTGATAGGGAAGCCACTGGTGGGAATTGAGGGAAGGATACAGAGGAGGCAGATAAGGAATAGCATGAAATTGTCTTTTGCTTCCCTGTGAGTGCAAGGGAAGAAACCAGCAGGTGTTTTCAAGGGGCAAATGGCTTGAATTGAACACCAGAAACCCAATTCTCATCTCTCAGGATAGTCTTCCTAAGCCTCTTGTGAACCTAACTTCTTGGCTCTGGCGGCAGCTCAGTATGGTCGTTGAGTAGATTCAGATATCTGCACATCTGTAAATAATGAACGATAGCAATTACATGTTCCCTCCAAAAGACAAAGCAGTACATTGAATACTGTTGGCAGGGAGCAAAGCCCAGGAGAACCAAGCTTAGGGCTGCTGATTTGAACCGTCCCCTCTATTAAAGGGGCACAATTGTCACGGTGGTGCCTTTCTATTCCCTCCTTCTCTCTTTTGTCTTTCTTTTCAGGGTTCCTTTCTTTTGAAAATACACGCAGCAGCTTTGGTCTACAGACCTGCAGAACGTAGATGGGCAAACTGAGGCACGAGGACAGGTACAGAGCTGAAAGTTGGCACAGTGTTGGTGTGGGAGTGAGCAGCAGAACCAGGCAGAAAGCCAGTCTCTCTTGACTCCTTGTCCTGCGCTCAAGCGTCAGAGATGGATGCCATTTCATTTCTGGCAAAATTAGTAAATCCTCGCATGTGTTGTCCCTGGCACATTTCATACTCGTTTTCAGCGTGTGAAGAGCTGCAGATAGCCCTTCTGCAGTACAGTGGGTTTCAGAGCCTGGCTTACCTTTTGCGTCTTTGGATCTCCTGTGCTTGCCCATCCCAGGCCCTGTTTGTATTGTACATTTGAACCAACAGTGAGGAGTAAGCCTGTTTTGGTGCAATGAGTTCATACATGGAACCATTCCAAAGCTTAATGAGCAATCAGAAAGGTGAAGGAGCATTCAACATGCTTATTTGTCGCTGCTACTGCTCCCAGGGGCGTCCTTTAACCCTCTGAGTTCAACACTGTATTATGCAAGTTTTGTTTTTGTGCTTAGTGGAGTGTGTAATTGTCCCTTCGGTGACTTGGAGAACTCTGAATGTTCAAAGACCATTTGGGGAGCAAGGGGGTGGAGGAGAAACTCAGGCTGATAAGTGACCTATTTAGGCAAGGTTCACATTGATTTCACTTTCTGTTTGGTTTGCATAAATCCTACTGCATATAGTGCTCTAATAACTTCTGCACCAAGCTCCAGAACTGTTGGCAGGACCTTGCCTTATTACTTGGTTATTGGTGATGTCTATGTTATGTGGTGGAGTCTTCTATACGATGAGCCTCATACCCTTGGAGTTAGAGTCCAGCTAGAATAAGCTAATATGTGAAAATAACTGGCTTTTTTACCTCCAGCTGAAATAAAATGCCCCAGTTCCGCATTCACTATTCTGGAATATGTAGCAACAAATTCATAAGACAGTTTGTGTGGGACTCTTTAAAAGGATAAAGTGAAAAAAGGGCTGTTATTAATTACACATATTTAAAGAGGTATATGGAAATCGTGAGGAGAGTGTCGCCACAGATAGCCCTTCTCCTGCCCTGTCCTACCAGCCAGCAGCAGAGCACAGACCCATCTCCCAAGGGAAGCTCCCAAGGGAATGCAGGAGGTTAATTCTGCACTTCCTGGATAACCTCTGATGATTTTGCAGGTGCTTGGGTGGCCGTGGTGTTAACCATGTAGGCAAAAAAGTGTGAGGAAGTGATAGGCCAGATCTTTGCTCCTGGGCGCTTAGAAAGGCGAGCCATAGAAAAATGACAGTTTAGAGAAGATAAAGGGATGTGCTGGCTTGGAGATTTGGCCCTGGACCAGGAATATTGCTGAAGGCAGGGTGGAAGCTCCCTGGTAGAGACAAATGCAGCTGTGGTTAAGGTGGTTCTTGAGGGCAGTCTTTGTCCAGGCAGTTTAAAAAGAAACATGTAAAATTACGCCTGCAAGAATTGCGTTTGTGCGGGTCTGAGCCAAGCCCTGTGGAAGTCGGGAGGAATCTTTCTGCTGACTTCAATGGGCTTTGAGTCCAGGTCCCCAGCGACTGGTTTGAAGTGACACATAGACTATTTTTGTCTGACAATTTTTCCCTTTCTGTATTTTCCAAAAACACCAGTAAAAGAAGAACAAGTGAAAACTTCATCTGTTTTGCTGAAGAAGAACTGAAGGTTGCATTATTCACACGTATCCCAGGGCTGCCTGTACAGATTGCAGACTGCAGAGCTGCAGAAGTGAGAGGTCTTTTTTTTTGGTTTTTTTTTTTTTTTAAATGAGATAAGTAATTGAAGCTATTTACATTCTTGTTCTACAGATTGAATCACCAGAATGGAAAGATCTTTGGAAACATTAGCAAATGTGGTGTTTACTTGCTTTAGCGCATTACTGGTTGCAGTAGGCGTATGGGATAATTTTCTTCTAAATTTGTAGAAACAACCAACAAATTCTGCAATGATCTATGAAACAGGATCCTTGCCAGAAGCAGTCTGACACAATGGCTGGCAGTATAGGGCTCAGCATGAGTTTCAGTTCTGTTTCCTTGAAGTTCCCTTTATCTTAACTTTTCTTCTTCAACCGTACGTGGTGCTGGCTACCCAGCAGCCATCAGTAATACAGATCAGTGGAGACTTCCAACTCGCTGACTAAGGCATTAAACATCAAATTCTTCTCTGCTGCAGAAGTTTCAAAGGAGTTTGGTTGGTCTTTTGTGGATTGATGTAGTTCTGAGGGATTTTGCAGTTGAATAGCTGTAGATGGGTTGGCATACGAACTTTCCTATTGCTGAAAAAAGAATGTGTAAGAAAGCATTGACTGATGCATCTCTAGAGACATCATGCAAGAGCTTAACTTAGTCCTCTTTTTTAATAGAAACTTGAATCTCAAGCACTCCTCTTGTGTAATGACAGGCAGAAGGAAAAACTAACAGGCTTGCTTTCTTTCAAAATTCTTCAGTAGGCTTTAAAGAAGGGCTTCGCTAGCAGCACCGTGTATAAAGGCGAGAAGAGGATGAAAGTGCTGATGAAAAACATTTTAAATGCAGTCAGAACAATGTGATAAATGAGTAAGTTGGGACTGGCAGCCTTTCCAAGCAATGTGTGAGGCTGCGTTTTCCCATGTCTAATTTTTGGGAGTGCCTTTCCCAGAGTCATGATGGTCTGAATGATCAGTGAGAGACTGTGGCTCCCCTTGGATCTGGAGGGGTATCTGTTGGAGCTGCAACCCTTCTCTCTCATTCCCTTCTTTTAACCCTGCTTCAGCTCATGTCCATCCCCCTGCATGCAGAGGTGGTGTTGGTGCCCTGGTGTATGGATCTTGGGAGCAGATTGCAGCAGTAACAACCTTCTCACATGATGGCAGGTCCCAAACCTTTCCTGCACGTCCTACTTCCACTAGAAGGCTGGCTTTTAGAGCCCAGAGCTGCCCTCTTAGAATTTTTGCTAAATCATGGTCTCCAACACACAGCTTACACTTTCACAATGCTTTGCAACTCTGTCCGCAAGAATTTGTCTCTATATTTAATGTATTTTTCCCTTTGATTAAAGCTTCTGCTGACAGCGTGCTTGGCTAGGGATGTGCCAGCTCACAGAGCGGGGTATATGATGGCAAAAGAAGTGTGTCGTGCTCTGAAAGAGCTATTATTACTGCTTGCGTTTTCAATCACAGAGCTGGACTCGGGCTTGCTACTTCACAGATTCCAAAACCATAATTACTGGCTGCTGCCTCTGCTGTGAAACACTTTATTAAGTCTTCAGAGTCATTAAGGATTTTCAGGAAATTTATGGGAGCTCAGGTCATGTTGCCTGTTTGTTTATATAGGCCAGGATCTGCCAAAAATGTGGCCTGTAGAGTTTCTGTAGTGAAGCTCGCGCTCACCCGCATCTGCTTAAGATACTAATGGAAAGTGCCTGTTTCATCTTACGTTGCCTGATCTTTGCGTGAGCTGTTGTGGGCAGTGGGATGCAGCCCTGCATCAAAGAGCAGAGAATGATTCCAGCAGAATTAAGTGAAGCCATTGGACTTGGAGCCAATCTCTTACTGGAGACAGCGACCTCTAGAGCAGTCCAAGTCTGCACACTGGTGCTATAAGCTCAGGTAAAGCAGCCACTACCTGCAGGACTGAGCTCAGGATGGGTAGGAAACCGGGGAATTGGTCCCAGGTGTTTTAAGGGAGTATGGTTTCCTCCCACCTTGGATCTAAGGGAGCCAAGGGGAATTCGAGGCTCACGTGGCTGCTTGAGCCAGACAAGGTGCAGCTTTATATGGGATTGTGCTTGACTGAGGAGCATTAGTACGCAGCAGGATGGCTGAGAGGTGCAATTCATGACCCTAAGTCTCATAACTTAATTCATCTGTTCATTTTTTTTTAAGACAAAATTGACACTTTGGACTTTACAAACACCATGTGGTGTCACAAAGATGGCATGAAACATGACTTGCCCTGTTGTCACATGGACACATCTGCCGTGCTGAGACAGCTTAGCCATGGAAGGCAAACTAGCAAATATCTTGTACTGTGATAATGTTGTGTAGTGTTTGGGGGTACGTTTGCAGTCCATTTATAAGGCGTGTGTTATTACAGACCTCAGAGCTAGCTTTTTACGCTGCTGTTAGAGATCTGTATTTTTAAACACGGAATCAGGAGTCCTAACTGTCAGCATTTGATGTAAAATAATTGTCTTGTTCTGTAGAGCACTCGTATGTTACAGGATTAAAAGCATCTGTAATGAAGGCAACCAGTTACGATTACAGTCTATAACCGTGTGTAGCACAGTCTAAAGGTAATTTTACAGCAACCAGCTCCTTTTTTCCGACACTAGTCCAGCATGGCCTGTACTAATATCAAAGCAAGGGCTAATGGCTAACCCTACAGAAAAGGCTTTTACCCCATTCTTGTGGAACAGAAAAGTCCAGTGTTTCTGCAGGCAAGCCAGACTAGTGTGTCTGCATCTATGCTGTTGGACGGCTTTGTGGCCAGACTGCAGCATTTATCTCTGGGTGCTCCCTGGGATTTATCCATCTGGTCCCCTGGGATGGAGCCGTGGGTCTGCCCTCTGCTTTAAAGCGCCCTCAGCAGCGTGGATATCTGCTGCAGGCAGGTTCTCTGGCTGGCTTGGAGCTGATAACCTCTGTCTCTCCCGTCTGGACTTACGGTGACAGCACATGTAGAGTATCAGGCAGGCGCAGGGGTCTGGGGTCTTTCCCAGCACTTCTTGGGATTGCCTGACGGCAGGTCAACAGCCTGAGCTCGGCTGGGAAGGGAAATGCCAGTGTGTGCTTCTGGATCTTGTGAGTACCTCAAGGTGCTCTACAGGCTCCAAAGGTAAGTATAAGATTGGCACTTGTCCAATAATATAGGCACATTTTCCAGTATCCTTGTGTTAATGATAATTATAGTCAGCTATGGCCTGAAGCCTCTAAAGCTTTCCATCCTCATTTGTCTTTACAGACCAGTAGGTGTGTAATGCAGGCTAGTAATGATACTAATTATTGCCATCAATTTCAAGGACGTAAAACCCTGTGCCAGCACAGGATTAGATAGCTCCTGACTCTCAGACCTTCAACAGGCCACTAGTTTCTCTTTCTCACCAGTGTTAATCGGCACAGCTTTGCTGACACAATGGAAGTGTCTGCAAAAGCAAAGGCAGCTCTGCCTTGGCAGTGTGCCTCCAGGAGCTCCAGGCAGGGGAGGATGAGATATACCATACGCCTCCATTTCCTGATTTGCAGTATATCAAGATATAGACAGGTCTTTATTTTTTGATGTGAAAGCAGAATGAAAAACTAGGTTAAAGCAGTCTTAAGGGATATTAAGCCAGTTCTCAGGAAGCCTATGCAATTATTATGCCTCATCCCAGCCTTCCTGATTGGGAACATGCCTTTAAGAACATGATCAGTCCCAGGAGATCCCCCTTGTAGCCTGGGAATTCCACCCTGTCTGCTGACGAGTAGGGAGGCTGGGCCACAGCAACTCTCCATTCAGAAGGGAAAGCTTTTCCTCCTATTTTTTTTCCCTTTCTCTCTCTCAGATTTTTTTATTTTTTTATTTTTTTTTGGCAAATTATAAATGTGCACGTTGGATTCTTTCGTCAACCAAATCTAATGGGACTGGCCTGAGCTGAATGGCTGGTCTGTGCGATGCTCAGACTTGGTTTCTTTTCAGGTGCTCGTTGCTTATTTCCAGGAGATGATGATTAGCATCTGCCTTCGGGCTTAGAGCAGCTGCGGGCACTGCGCTGTGTCCCTGGCTAGAGGCTGCTTGTGGGAGAAGTGATTTGTCATGTTAGACTGGCTGGGATTTCGGTCTGAAGAGGTGCCTCTGTGCTATCACAGGGCTGTGAAAATCATGTAGGGCCAGCAGTAAGGATTTCTTTCTCTTTTGAAAGGTGGGAAAGGCCTTCAAGGTTTGACTGTCATGCATGTTCTCTTCTGTTCCCAGCAAATAACTGGTCTCCCATCAGCTAGGATGAACTAGGTTTGAGCATAAGGAGAGGAATAGAAAGTTGATCAAATTTCAAGCAGTAGCATAATTCTCAAGACCAACATGCCTGTGATTTACTTTTCTTGCTTGTGATACTCATGAGCTACGTGGTCCTAGGCTAGCTGGGGACCAGCTCCTGGAGTCTGAGGGTTTTTTCCACGGCGTTTAGAGAACAGGTTCCCAGACAGAGCATTTCATTGATCTGATATTCTTACAAAATCCACCCAGATCTGAAATAGCAAGTGAAGAAAAATAACTCCAGACGCTACAGCTGAAAGAATGCGAAATCTTCAACTGGGCAACTGTTGGAGTGGGCTTCCCTTCCATCCCCCTTCAGCCCACAGCCCCAGGGAAACATGTGGTTCACACACACACACACACACACAGCCTGTTCTGTTGGGAAATTCACAGTTTGCCTTTGAGAGTGACCATCCATTACGGTTCAGTGCAGCTGTTCACGTGAAGACAGCTTTAAACTCTTCCAGAAATTGCTGGCACACATCTGTGGATGTCTCTCTCTGCACCCCTTGCTCAATCCCTGAGGACAGGAGTGGAGTGCCGTCACCTCCTCCACCTCCTTGGGGGCCATGAAGGAAAAGGTGATGGCGCTGTGCACATTGCACCTGCACGGCTGCTCCTGTTGGCCTCTTTACCTCATGCCAGTTCTTTTGTAAACATAGCATCACTCACATCTCCACACTCTTCTTGCTAAACAAGGCAGNCTGTGGTAGAATGTGCAGGGCTGCAGTAGAACTGGGCTTTGAACCCATGGGCAGCCCTCCCTCCTTCCCCAGGGCAGTACAGGACACATAAATTCAGAGTTAAGGCTCTGGGAGGGGTCTGCAGTCAGGAATGATACGGGCACATCTCCCACTTCCATGAGCAGTAACTTGTGTTGGCACATGAATGGCCCAGAGGCCGTTTGGGTAGCTGTGGCTTTTGGGAGACAAAGTATGTGGAGCATCTTTCTCCCTAAAACCTGAGGGTGGCTCTGATCAATACGCACAGAATGTAAGAGGACCTCTGAGGCTGTGCTTTGTGCCACACGTTGGGCAGCCTAAGGCCAGTTGTGGTCTCTGCAGAGAGCTGAGCTTCCTCTGATGGCACTGGTATGAGAGGGTGGCAAGGGCAGGGTTACTGCAGCCCATTGAGAGCAGTCAGGATCCCAGAGTGGGAAAAAAAGTGGTCACCATATAGCCAAGAACTCTACTTTAAAATGTAAAGCAATCCAGTCGTTTCCAGCCAGCGGCTTTGCCCCAGCTGTTCGTTTCCAATAGAGTATTATGATCAGTAATTGATACTCTCAGATGTCTCTCTACAATCCCCAGAGAAGAATGGCCAGGGCAATATATTTTTTTTTTCCCAACTGACTGGAAAATTGAGCCCCAGCTGGGGCTAATAAGTGCTTTCATTAAAATACTGATCTTAATCCAAAGCTGAGAATAATGTCTCCTCTGTGTTGCAGCTCTCCTCAGCTCTGACATGGGCTATGCTTTTTAACAAGAAATGAAAGGAGGATAAATAGACACTTCTCACCCCAACATCATAATAACACCAATGTTAGGTCCCAATGAGGTCAATGTTTTTTTGATTGCACCAGTGGAATGTGTTCTTGTGTTTTTCCACGCAATGAGCTCTTTCCAGAGATGGGGTGTATTGCCAGTGTTACCCCTTCATCCTCCTCCTGAACCCGTCTTGCTCCACTGCCCGTGAGTGGAATCATCAGGAAGAAAATGGGGAGCAAGAGTGCTTGTCTGGGTGCTTTGAGCATGCCAAGATGTGTGTGTTGGACTGTAAGGCAGAGGTAAAACCGTTGAATGATTTCAACACAAGAGTTCATTTTGTTCTCCCACTTTTTCATTGTCTTCTAGTCAAGGCAGAAACATTATTACTAATATTTACTCATCCAGAGCTTCTCAGATGGAGAGGTGATTTGCAAACCACACCTTGAAAGATCGAAGGTTTCTTCCCCCATTCTCACGTTACTCTCATATAAAGAAAAAGGAGAGATCTCCTCTTTGTTCTAGGAACAGGGTCTGTAAATTTCTGATGGAAGTTCAGCAAGCAAATGTGAATGACAAAAGCCTGGTTTCATGTCTTTGGACATTGTCCTCTTTCCAAGGCTGAATGTGAGTTTTGTTCTGATCAAGAGCAGTATCGTGAAGCATGTCTTGCTAAGGATTCATGTTCTTCAGCCAGCCATTGAGTATAACCTAAGACAGAACTCCTCTCCCTCACTTCCTTCCCTCCCAGTCATCCTGTTATCTCTCTGTTATACTTTTAATTTGAAGATGGTCCTATCTCTGCTCACATCATTTCTACTTGTGCTATTCTGCACCAGAGGCCGCAGACAGGGATGCTCTGTGAGAAGCCTCAGATGTCATGGGAAGAGAGAATCTTTAGGTATTTTGCGAGTAAGACTGGCTGGAAATCCCAGAAGAGTCTCCTGCACGTGCATCAGGTTCAAACCATATGAAGCTGATGGCTGAGGATGAACTGCTGTGATGCACTGATGGAATAGGGACATGTATGCTGGTGCTCCTGTGAGGAATGCTCTGGGCACATATAGAGGTATGGCTAGTCCTGATAGTTGAGGTGTGTTGTGAGGAACAGCTGAACTGTTGGATGCTTCCCTGAAATGACCTCTCTTTTTCTGTCCAATCTCTCTCAGTGTCCAGTCTCATGGCTACGGTTTTTCTTGTTGTGGAGAAAGGGCGTTCCAGGTAGCAGAGCTGGAAAGCACAGTGCACAAAAATAGAGAATTCATCAGATACCTCTGAAAATGTGATCGTTTGCTCTCTGAGGAGTCATACAGCTCTGAGGAAGACTTTTAACTCCCTTAATGAATGGCTCCTTATTCTTTTCCCTACTCACTCTAAGATGCTCTCTTTGAACATCAGCACCTTGTTTTTTCACATTCGCTGGCCAATAAAAGCAAAGGACCAGGCTTTGATAGTTTCACTGACATCAGATTGCACATTATTTCTTTAGAACTGCCCTTCCCTGCACTGACACCATTCATAACTAGTGCTCGGTGCAGATAGGGATTTCAGATTCTGGGTGTCCCCCATCTATAAAGTAGTGTGAGACCCTAAATTCACACCTGATAAGATGTCTCACACAACACTGGATGCACCTTGTAATATGAAGCACCTGCTCTCTCTGTCCAGATCATTTCACAGAAGTGGGTCATCTAATCTCACTGCAGGTTGTAGATTCTTTTTTGAAATCCTCTCACTTCATGATGTTCTATTCAGTCTTACTTGTAAGAGCATAACTAGAAGGATAGCTGGTTTTGGCTATTCTTCTATGGATCTGCAGAGCTGGCAACATTTTGTTTTAGCACTGAACCCTCACAAATCCAGTGGTTTTTGACCTATACTGGCTATTCTCAGGGAAGTGACATAAAGGTCAGGCTGTTTGACAAGGACAGTAGTTAAAATTGAGGCATTAGGGATGTTCCATATGGATTTATGAAAACAAATGGGAAAAATAGAGATTTCACAGCAGCTCTAAAGCATTGCACTGCTTAGTCAAAGCTACAGTTAAGAGTTGGGCTTAGACATCACAGATGGAAATTACTTTCTTGAACTGCACTCGGGAACAGACTGCCACAGAGCTCTGGAGAGCTGCTTCGGCTTTCAGGACTTCCCTGTGCTCTGACCACTGCACCCAGGCCTGGCCTTGTAACAGCCCTTTAGCTCACAGCATTCTCTCCAGTTTTTCATCCTCCTACTTAAAAATACATCTGCGCATTTATCTTTGCCTGTAGCATCATCTTGCATTTAGTGTGTAGGGTCTTCAGGGCAGGAACTGCCGTGTTTGTTTTTTTGTGGAGCACCTGACTCTTCTAAATCTGTTCTGCAATGCTGTGATGCCATCCTGCACTTGCCTGAGTCCTGTTTGGGAGGGCGTAGGATGTCTCCTGTTACCATTACAGGGTAACCTGCAGTGAGTATCCACAGCACAGTACTGCCCCGCTGCCAGCTGAAATCTGTTCAGCTTCCCATCCAGCCAGAAGAGGACAAGCCACTCATTTAGATTGCATGTAACCCTTTATAAGCCAGGAAGCCGAGAATAGAAGAGAGAAAGGTTGGCAGACTCCCCTGTGGGTTAAGAAGGAGCTGTTTGTTCTCGTAATTACTTGTCTAGGAGAGGGGTCTGTTTAACAGTCCTTTCCTGCAAAGCATCGTGTTTGCCCTGAAGCCAAATAAAACCTTGGTGTAAACTTCTGCCCAAAGCGAAGAAAAGGCAACTCAGAGGGAATTTATGTGAATAAAAAGGCTGTAGCTCTTTCAAAGCATCTCTTGTGCATCAAGCAAGTGTGATCCCTAATATCTCAGAGGCCAAAAGGCTCTTTCATATCCAGGAATAGGCACAAATGTGGGCTGGTTTCCTTTCACCTTTGCTAAGCGCTTTTTAACTCTGTGTGTGTCAGATCCCTCTCCCACCTTGCTCCACTGCCCACCCAGGGGGTTTTCTGACACATGTTTGGAGAAATACCAATGCTGAAAACCTGTGTTTTCCTTTTCCTGGACAGAGGCAGCCAGGAGCTGCCTTCTGGGGTGCTTGGGGTTCTCTCTGCTTGGTGTTTCCCACAAACCCAATCACTGGGATGGCTGAGGGCAATTTGGGCAGAGTGGCTGCTGCTCGACTGATAATTGTGGCTTTTGGGTTTTGTGTTACCCACTGACTAATCCTGTGCAATCTTCTCAGGTTTCCAAAGCTTAGTTCAAGTCAGACTGTCCACACGCCTATTCCCTTCAGGCTGGAATGATGAGATTTGGCTTTTGTGTGCAAGAAGGCATTTCACTGCAGACTTGACCTCTGCTAGACTGCTGGGCACGGCATCTGCAGTGCTCAGACTGCAGAAGTGAGTGTTAGGCAAGCAACTCTTGATTTCAGAGGTGTTATTTTGTTATTGCATCAACTTTAATCACTTTACCATCATCTCCAGTAACAAATGCACCTAATTAATGGGTAGAAGTATTATTGTCCTCTGTGGGATATGATCCAAATGACTCTGCTGTGTCCCACAGGCTCTGTTGTGCTTGAGGCTGAGGGAAATGAGCTAGGCAGTGAGTGGAGCAGGTGACTTTTTGGACAGGCAGACCTGAGTTCTTCATGAGCAGCTGCTGTGAAATTCAGAGTAGCGATGGTGTCCTGATCCTGGGTAAGAGTTGGAAATTCAGGGAGGAAAATGGCATCCTGGCCTCTTTGAAGTTATACACGCTCAAGAAGGGATAATAGAATGTGGGTTTGCTTTTTGTTGGAAGATTCTGTATCTAGGGCTTGAAGACACTTAGGGAGCAGGTGCCCTGCATGGGGAAACCACAGCTAGTGGCTGGAGTAAAGCCCCCGAACGCTGAGAGATGTCTTTTGCAGTTTTTCAACCACTTTCTTGGTTCCCTCAATATTTTTCATGAAAGACAAGTTTCTTCCTTTGCTCGTGCAAATAGCTGAGGTTAGCATGACACAAGCACATCAGATGCCTGAAGCTGTCCTGCCTGCACAGGGGCTCTTCCAAGACTGCAGTGATTTGGAGACCTGGAAGGGAAAGATGCCTGGTGACCTGATAGTTGTCTCAAGTTGATATAACTACTGCTTTCCTTGGCTTCTGTGAAATGCTTAGTGGAAAAATAATGACTGGGCCAAATCCTGTTATTTTACATCAAGGTAATCAAAGTGGTCACTTCACGGGCTGTTTCAGAATAAGCTATTTCCTCTCTGACTAAGCCAGTTTGACCTCCAGTTTCTCTCCTCTTTGAAGAATAAGTGGGGTGGTGGCTGAATGTCCAGATAAAACACCTTCAAATTAAGATGGGCGTAGACTTCTGAAGACTTTTGGCTGTGTAAGGCTTCATTGTGTGCCAAAGTCAAAGCACCACTGGCAATTCATTAAAAGGGGTGTGTGTGAGGAGAGCAATGTAAATGAAATAAAATGATGGACCTCAAACTAAAAAACAGCAAAATTTTGAGGACCTCTGAAGGATATTTCAAATAAACATTTGAAAAATTGGATTAACGCTTAGGCCACTGGCTGTTGTATATAGTTGATGAAATTCTCTCTGATTATCAGTTTTACTGTTTCTACAATCTTTCTATCAGCTTTTCTGTTTAGATTTGTGAGATTTTGTCTATGGTAAGTTGTGAAGTCCTTATTTCCATGTCCCAAAAGCTTTTGTTCCCTTAAGAATGAATTTTCCCCTCTTCTATAGGGAAGGTATAATTTCTCCTGCTGAAGAGACCTTCCTGGCACACAAGTGATTCAGTGGCCATACTGATACAGTTACAGTATTATGCTTTCAGACAGCAATCATAAGATTTCTATGCCTCACTTTCCTTTTCTGTGTGTTCGTTTTCCCTTCTGCAGATGGACAGAGGTGGATGCTGTGTGGTGTAGATGATTAACTCTCATAAAGTGCTTTAGGATGCACTGATGGAAGTAATCCTTGGCACATCTTGTGATACACTCTATTTTTCATAAAAAGAAGATATGATTTTTCTTGCCTTGATATAGGACTCTGCAAAGGTGGGTTTAAGCTCCCCCTCTGCCTCTTACTGGAGACCTATAATATAACCCATTTACACTACCTAGGCTAAAAGAAAGACTAGAGTGGGTCTTTAATATTATGTTAAAAGGTTTTCAACATAGCTGACCCTTGTCTCTAGTCTGTTAGAAAACCCTCCTTGCATGGAACGACCATATTCTGAGTGACATCTGTGCTTTAAAACCCACAGTTAATCACTTTCAGAAGCTGCATCTGGGTAGTATCCTAGCCTTTCAGAGCTGCGGTATTCTCAGATCAATGGTATGGCTTCAGATCCTTATGCAACTGAAACCTTCGAAGGTGGACTTTCTTCATCCCAATAGATGCAACACTATGGATAGGATCAGTCTGAACTGATGGATTTTGGCCTTTTGTCAAGATTAATATAATAAAGGAGGCTGGAAGATTTTGGAGGGATATTTTCTGCTGTGTTGGGCACAAATGGTGGCTTGTTCCAGGGAGGAGACAGCACAGGATGAAGAGGTGAAATGGGCAGTTCATCAGCAAGTTGCTGCACTCGTTTGTAGAAAAGTTGGTTTTAAGAGGTTCACTTTTCCTCTTGGGATGAAAACACCCAGTGTCCTTGTCTTTCACAAGGACTGGTCCTTAGAAGACCCTCTTCTGCTTTTCGTGGCTGTAGTCAGATATCCAGCAGTGATGAGCTGGTTTTCTATGTTTGCTTTATTTGTCATGTCGAGCTGGCAGTGTTGAGTGCTGCGATTGACTGAGCAGCCGAGCTGGCAATGGAAATGTCCAGACAGCCCCTGAACAGCAGCTTAATGCATGTGCAGGTACGGTATGTATTTATATCTGAATGCATAGTCTGTGTGTGCACACGTGTTCCTGGGAAAGTTTTTCAATGAGTGGCTAATGCATCTCAATTACAGCCCAGTCTGGAGCAACAGCCTTGCTAAGGAATTGAAAATCTGTAAAGAATCCACTGAAGTTAAAAACACCATTTGGTTTCCTTCGCCAGAGGGACGCTCATCAATATCTCTTTCTGTGAATATTGGAGGGTTAAAACCTTGGCAATGTTCTCAGCTGCCAGATGCAGACAGAGTTCAGATGCAGGCAGAATTTTTTTTGTGAAAGGCAATTTCATTGCTATAGGGTTAAAGCTCAAATTTTGCCTGATGCTGCAAGTTTCTTAAAAGCAGCGAAAAAGAGATTGGTATCCAGGTTTTTCCCCTTTGTACGTGCCCTGTGAACAAACTGGCCTCTTGTTTTATCTGCATCAGCATAGATTTCCTTACAGTTCACTCCCCGCTTAGGGTCACATGAAATCTTGAGCACCCTGAAGTGAGAAACTTCTGCATTGGTGTTTATGCTGCATCTCTGGATAGTGCACAGCACTTTGCAAGCAGCATGATCGCTGTGTCAGAGGAACTGGGAGAGGAGAAGTTCCTAAGTCAATCTTCATCAGTTCACACATGGTGCAAGAGGGGGAGTTCCTAACTCAGCCTCGAGCTGTTTCTGCTTCATATTTAGAAGCAACCTTAGCAGTGCTGAATCCCATTTCTCTCTAATGTATGTCTAATAATAAATCACATTTCCTTTCTCTGTCTGACAAAGGATACTCCTTCTTAGAGCCAGTAATTCAGTAGATTTCTTCAGAGACCTGCTGTGCTGCTCAACCCTGTCGCTTAAAAAATTAAGCCACTTACCCAAGGTTACACAGCAACTCTTTGGCTTCACAGTAAGTGACTGAAATGCCCCTGATTGTGTGGTGGTTGTATTCCCATCTCCACAGCGAGGAATTTCCTCTGGTGCTTCTCAGTTCATTAGTGTGCTGCTGTCTGACACCACCAGCCTCCCCCAGCTGCCTCCAGCCCGCGCTGCCGCAGGGGCTGCAACGCACAGACGGGGACACCTGGCCAGTGCAAACCCTCTGCTCCTTGGGGGCTTTGCAGCACAACCATGGACATCTGTTCTGAGCTGAGAGTTGGCACTAGAAGGGTTTTGGCCTTGGAAAGAATATATTTGCTTTGTGCAGCTTTTCTCTAAAGAAGCTTCGGTTGGAGAAACTCAACAATCTATTTAGTCTAGTAACAGCAGAGAATGCCATTGCTTCTGGAAGAGCCCCCCAGTAGAGCAGCTGGTTCCTTGTAGAATACTTTCCTATAGGAGAGAAAGAAGATATTTTATTCTCCCCTCTTGTTCATCCTTGCCCCGCAGCACTATGGCACTGTAGTTTTGTCAACCTTGGCAAAGTATCCTGCAGGTTGAGGTGTGTGTGGGGAGAACAACACCTATTGGTTCTGAAGAAACAAAGATCTTTTCATGCAGTTGTGGAGAAAGCTCTCTTGAGGATAATTTCTATTCTTGTCAACAGGATCTGCTGCAGAATTTTCTCAGTGTTACTGTATTTTGCCAGTCATGGCTAAACTCGATTGCGTACTGCTGCAGGCTTTGCTTTTACAGAGTGACTTCCAACCTACTCGTTCTGATAGCAGAGCAAAGATTGACTTGTTGGGATCAAGTGTGAGGCTGAAAAGCATGTGTATGCCCTTTTAATNTTTTTTCCTTTTTTTTTTTTTTTTTTAATTAACCTTTTGTAAATTGCCTGTGTGACAAGCTTCAGTTATCCTATGTCCCTGAGAAGGAGGATTACCATCTCAGGGATTTCACAGGGCTGGTGTCCTGGGAAGGGGCATGTGTTGGCCCTGGAGACAGGCATAAAAGCAGGATATGGGGTCCTGCCAGGACGAGTGTGTGCCCTGAGGACAGAGTGCTGGCCAGACCCCACAGGGCAGCTCAGGGATGGCTGTGTTTGGACTCTCAATTCAGAAAGCTCAGAGCACACGTGCCTGACTTGGAAACTTTACTGCAGGCTGGTGGGTGTCCAAGAGAGGCTGTGACCCATCTAAGACTCTGACACCTCATTTAAACACACTAGATGCAGCATGAGGGGTTTATCCCCTGCAGTTGAGTGCAGTCAGGAGGGCAGGAGCAGCTTTGCATCAGGCAGGGCTGTGCTGTCTCCGGAGGGTGGCATGGGGTGCAGGGGACATGGCTGGTGTTCAAGGGATGGGGCCAGGAAGGGCACCCCGGGGCTGGGCTGGCCCTGCGGGGGACGTGCAGTGCCTGCCCATGTTCGATTTGGCTCTGCACAGAGCTGACATCTCCTGGTTTATATGACATTCTGCATTATGTGATAATTATAAAAATGTGAAAATATGACTCCAAGCACAAAGCAGGCAGCACGAAGCTTCTAGTGGTCCCATGTGTGTTTTCGTGCTTCCCCTCAGAGAATAACTGCCCCTTTAGAAAAGAGCCTCCTGCTTAGTATAAGTTTCTCATTACTTTGTAGGGGTTCTTCTTTGTAGGGCCCTTAAAGCAGGATTAACTGGCAATGGGCTGTACAATTCCCTTAGTACATAGTGATCTAGCTCTGCATTCAAAAGGGCACAGGGCTATTGCAATTGCTTCTTATTTACTGCCAAGTGCCAAAGGCAGAGGGGTTTGATGTGAGCCAGTGTGAATTCTTGGTCCATCTTGGAAAGGATGTTATGGGCTAAACTATGGTTTACCATTTGTTCCTCTCTATTATCTGTACAATGCCAGGTCCCCTGTGAGCCACCTCCTTGGGGAAATGGTTAGTTTGCTCTTACTGGGTGGCATCAGTTTGTTTTTCAGCATGGGTTTCCTCTATTTTACTTGCAACTTCCAAAGCCAGCATGGAGTGGGATGTGCAGTGTGGCAGGGTGAATATTTCTGTGGCCCTAGCAGACAATGGGATGTGCTGGTCTGTCTCACCAAGGCGGAGAGAAAGCGGCAGCCGACTGCAGTGCTCCAGACATACCCCCCAGTGCTCTGTGTGCTCCCCCTCTTGCCACTTAATGTGTCAGGATGAAGTGTCTGAGGATGCTGGGATCTTGCTCCACAGGTTTTGGACAGTACATGTATTGACATTTAGGCATGAGACTTGCACTTTCCTTTCTTCTACCTACTTTTTGATCTAGGGATGAGAATAACGGAGGGGAAAATGAGTCTTCTCCAAGACTTGCAAAAGTTTGGGCCATCAGCATTAATTCTTACTGATGCAATATGGTGACTCTAAAGTTTGCAGAAGGATTGGCAACCAAGAGCTCAGGGCTGCAGCACAGGATAGTCTGGTTTGCTTGGGAAGAACAAACAACAGGTTTTAACACAGCTGAAGGAAAGGCAAACATCTGCAAATGTGCTGCTCTGTCCTGTTCTGAAAGGAGTGCTATGCTTGGCGCAAAGGGTTCATGGTGTAAATGTGTCTGTGTATGACCTTTATGCACAGAACAGATGAAGGTCAGCCTGTGGTGCTCATTTCAAGGGACATCTAAATGGGTGCTTCTGGAATAGCCTGAGGGGATTATCAGAGGAAAAAAAAAAAGAAGTGTATATGAGAGGGAGAAATTGTGGGAAGACAAAATTCAGGTTCTTCTAAAAACTGGGAAAAAAAATCCCCTTTATTCTGAATCTTGCTTGGTGTTGTTAGATTTCTATTCTACCCAGGCACCGTGAACATTTGCAGTATAAAGAGGAGGATTCCAGGTACAGATCTGTTCAGTTCAGTAAATATACTCTCTGATTTTTTTCGCGTTCCTAAAATACAGGCAATCCATCATTGTCAGGAGACAGCGATTCTCTTTAGTTTCGTGGGCAGGCTCTGATTACCTTAAAGGGTTTTTTTTGGAAGAAAGTATTTGAGGGAAGGAGAAGCAGCATTATAAAGTGTTATAAAGCAGGTATGATCTTCCTACCCACTGATGTAGGAAGCTAATATGTCATATGTGTGAAAACAAATGAGAACTTAACAAGAGGATGGTATAATGACTCAAGAAGTTTTGGTTGTTACACAACCAAAAAGTCCCAGGACCTCCAAAATATTCTACAGCATAATATTTTCCTCTTTCTTTCAGAAAATAAGCAAACTCTCCTTTTTAACATCCAATGCAGAGGTAATCCAATTGCTGTCTTGCAATTTGAAACTTCAGCTTATATGTGGTCTTAAATAATTATCTGTCACACAATTTTCAAGCAAATTGAGGGAAAGGAAATCAAATGCTGAGATTATTTTTTTAAAAAATTGAAATAGTATTCCCTGGCAGCACAGTCTTTGCACTTTCTGATTTGCTGGCACTCTTGAGACATTTGAGGTCCAAGAAATATTGTATTGAGGCCTTGTAATGGGTACAAAGTGTAATTAACTTATGCTTAATGGAAAGGACAGTTCAGAGACCTGTGTCCAAGCCTTGTAAAATGAGTTCAAGTGATAAAGAATGAAAAAGTGTGTTGACAATGTGAACTTACAAATTTGCACACAACCCCTTTAAAGGGATACGCAGCACACAGATAAGGCATGTGAAGGATTGTAACTGCTGTTAAAACAAATGAATGCTATCCTGGAGCTGGTGGATCTGCATTAAGGACCTGTGGGACCTGCTGAAAGTGATAGTTCATGGCAGTGCCAGACCTGAAAGTGAGCAGAATTTGAGGCACGTCTCCACTTGCTTCTGGGTGAAACCCTTCAGTCAGGTGCAAGGACTGACGACGTCTCACTTCCAGAGACAGATGAATGTTGTCGCTAAAGCTGTCATCAGATGTGGACTTGCAGACAGCAGGTCGGGCAGCAGATTTCTAAGCCATTGCTGGAGCTGCTGACTCCAAGCACAGGGAGTGATACGGTAGCACAAGATATTAGCTTTGTGGTGTTGCAAGTCATGTTTAGCCTCTTGGAAAAATTCCCAGGCCACCAGGAGTCATTTCTGACTAACGTGCACCCCTTAATCTGCCTTAATCCCCTCTATAATTTTACACTTATTTAGCCTCATCCAAAATAAAACCTTCAGTTGCTTAAGTAACGATTGATGAGGCTTCTCTTCTCTGCTGGGAAATAAATATTCTAATCTCCTTTTCTAAACAAGCAAGCCATCGCTTGATGAGACAAATAACTTCTCAAGTGAGGGAGTACCAGGTCTGATAACAGATGCGCTGCCGGTGCCCTGAACCAACCATAAGCCCCCCAGCGAGGACAGACACCAGCAATTCCCTGCCGAGCTCATGCCGATGGGCTGGTCGCAGTGTGGGGAGCATCTCTGGGCCAAATGTGGAAGGGGATGAACCATCCCTGATCCCAGATGGCGTAAATGTGAGCAGTTCTTGTGCATTCCTGGTGGTGTGTTGGGAAATGCTTGTAAAAATGGAATACTCCAGAGATGCCACTGAGTACGGACTGTAATATCTGCAGAATCTGGCATTGTCAGCAAGCTATAAAACATCCCTGCTAGTTTGCTAGCAGCTGCTCCCAATTTAAAATTTGCCAAAGGTAGACAAACACTGGGGCCGATTGCACAGCACCTTGTGCTGCTGCTCGCTCGAGATGTGTTTGTTCAAGAGAGGTGATGGCAGGATGGTGAGGCTGGGACACTCCACTCAAACAAAAAGACTTTGCTAAGGGACTTTTCCAAGCCTTTATCTTTTTCATCATTGGATAACAATGATCTGACCACTTTTCCTTGGTACTGGGAAAGTACAGCATGTATTCTTCATCCGATGCTCTGCAACGCTCCTGAAATGAGGGGTGCGATGTGCTTTTGTGGGGCTGGGCTATATTATTTGAAAGTGGGCTGAGCTTGCATGGACTTCCGAGAAGCTGGGCCCATTTTTTACCCACTGTGAAAAATATCAAGAAAAGTCACAAGAGAAATCCCTCATATTGTGTTTCACGAGCATTNTTTTAAAAGATTTTACCACACCAAATGTTGCTTTTTATAGAAGTTCCAAAATCTTCAATGAAAAATACAATACAACAATTGGTAAACAATTGTTTCTTTAAGAACTCTCTGTGGAGAATAGCAGAAGTTGTTTTGTTGAGGGTCTTTTTTTTTTTTTCTTTTTCTTTTTTTAGGGGTGGTGGTGGTGGTTTTTTTAGTTTTAGCAGCTTCAAAAAACAAGGCAAATCATGGGATTTGAGTTGGGAGGTCAGTTTTCTTCATATTTTGATTTTGAAACATTGTTCCTAATTTTGTTTGCCATCTCTATTAGTGATGCAGAAGAGATGGGCAAGCAGCACAATAACTAAATTTCCAGCCAGTGCTGAACTGAGGGAGACACTGCAAAAGGTGGGAGGAGGTAGGGGATGGTAGGATAAGACAAAATCAAATTGCCTGACCAAGAAATGAGAAGTGAAATTTTTTTTTAAAATGAAAGTACTATTAAAAAAATTAAAAAAACAAGGAAAGAATAATTCTAAATTGAAAACTCTCAGCTCTGGTAGTCAGGACTACTTAGAAAGCATGAAGAGGATGAGGAATGACAGTGAACTTGCTCTACAGCTTTTTGGCTGAGGATGCAGGCATGAAATCTTCTACAAAAGAAAGCTAGCTGCAGGCTACAGTTGTGGATGACATGAAAGCCATGGCTGTGCAGCTCTGCCCATGAACCTCAGCTATGAATGCGGCTTCTTTCTAAGCGACGGCATTCAATATGTGCAGCAGTGTATTGGTCACAGCCTGGACACAGCCCTTGGTTGAAAAATTTGAAAGGGAAGTAGTTAAAGCAGAAGAAGCTGCTTCATATGAATGTCTGGAAGACCGAAATCTAATACTGGCCTAATCTCTTACATCCCCGTCACAGTGTCTGGGCTGGTTCTCACAGCCGTGCTCCGTACTGGACAGCCATCTAGAGGTATGGCTGTGCTGGGAAAGGAGAAGCATTTCAGGTTGCTCAGACACGATGCAGGACAGAGTGAGGGCTGGAAGGGACCTCAGGAGCATCAGGAGACATTGCTGAGCAGGGATCCTGCTAGTGGCACAGGAGCAACTGCTGCCAGTGGTGAAACTCAACAGAACTGTCAACACAGGGAAAACCAAAGCTGGTCTGTGGCATAGACTGGGGCTCTTCAGAGTTATAGGGCAAAGAACTCATCTGACCATGGAATAAAAGTGGTTACTGTGTAGAACTAGTGCTGCTTTTAGGATGCATCTTTTGCTGCGGCAAATGCCAAGTGTGGTGCAACTGAGGTTAGACCTCATTACGACTGTGGTGGGGCTAATAATATGTTTTAAAGCTAAGGCCAAAATTTCAGGTCTTGGAGAAAGGTAAGAAAACATACGTGGGACATTTTGCAAAATTTAATAGCTGGCAGAAATGTTTTCAAGAAAAGAAAGCACCCTGGGTGGTGAGTCCTGGTCCTCACCTAGACTTTGGCTCTGCTTCCTTGATGGGGACATCACTGATTCATTCAAGTCTGGCCCTGGTGCTAGAGCATGGGTTTTCCCCTTCACTTTTTGCAAACTCAAGACATTTGGGAAGTGTAAAAGTGTACTGCAAACTCTAGCAGTTATTGTCATCCGTCTGAACGGCCAAATTGGTGCTGACAAGTCCTGTCAGATTGGGGGTCTTCTTGTAACACATGTTGCACAGCTTGCAAAGAAATTGGGATTGGAACCACCTTGATCCCAGGACTCTTCAGGCACTGATGTCATCCCAGGAGTAAACTGGGGCTGCTGTTAGTTCTTCCAGTTGCTAGGTGACTCAAGGACGTGATCTGGCAGGGGAGAAATACCAAGGGCCAGGTATTTGGAGCACAATCTCAAGCCACTGCAACATGGGTCAGTAGCTTTTGTCCTTAATTTTTTTGATGAAGTCATTTGGAGTATTTTTTTTCCCTCAGAAAAGATCTTTGAGATATTATATATATTTTCAGCATTCACAATTTTTTACTTTGTTTAAAAAGGCTTTAACTGTAAGTATTAATAAAAGATAACTCAGGGGTGGCCTGAGGTCAGGAGTGTCCCATTAGCAAGCCGACCATTTTGCCTTTTTAGTGATATAACATTTTCTGGAGATAGCTGGCTTATGAGCCAAGGCCAGACATCATCTGCAGATCATCAAACCTGTCAGTCCAGTGCCCTTTTGTGCAGAAGGAACTGGTGACTGGCTGTGAAGTGTTAACAGATGAGTAAAAGATGGTTGTCCCAGCCTGCTCAGAGGGGGAATTTCAGGAGGGCAGTGACTCCCCAGGCAGATGACATGGCCAAATATTCGCACAATGTGTACGGCAAGTTATGACTTTAGTCACATTTCAACCCCACAGAGATGAGGTGTGTGTCACTGCTGTTCTTTATGCAGCCACAAAAGATTTCCATATTAACTAGCTGAGGTACATGAGCTGGCACACCAGCCCACCTTGAGCAACTGTGGAGACCCAGCTGGTCAATTAGTTACTTGCATTAACGAAGTAGGTTAAGGATTCAGAGGGTGTGTCATGGTCCTCAAATGAACCTCCACCAGGGATTGCCTAAAGTCATCCACCAGCTTCCAGACACCCTCTTTCATGTCGAACATGGTCTACCAACACCAGGATCTGGGGATCAGCCGGTGGCACTGCTGTGGGATGTTCTCAACTCTCAAGAAATATAGCAAAGCTGATAGGGGCACAAATACTGAAGTTCTCTGCTGGCTTGGAGAGAAATTATTTCTCCTCCTCTTTGAAATCCTCTCAGCATGGAGGTTCTAAGATAAAGCAGACATAGACTTGCCCCCAAGCATACAGGGTTGGAGTTAAAATGGGACTTAAATTTTGAGGGTATTACATTAGTCTCTCCACTGTTCAGAAGGGGCTGTCTGTTTAATCACTGACTTTCAGTGATTTATAGAGCGTTAGTTAAATGTCTGTTAAAGTCAATGGAAGCCTTTTGATGTCAGTAGACTTCAGTTAGGCCCACAGTCTGCCCATTCTTGTAGCATATGGGTACGTGACAAGCAAAAAGCATGAATGATAAAGCAGGCAGTGAAATGAAGGGAGGGCTGAAAGAAAAAAGCCTTCACTTGAACAAAAGCCTGGCTCAAAGGTACAGTGTTTCTCAGAGCTCCGAAATGCACAAACTGTTGCTTTCTTTTTTGGCTTTTCAATGTTCTATCTTTTTTTAATGGACAATCTGTTCTCATGGCTGTTATTACTTTTAAGTACTGCATCCCCCATCGGTTGGAGGTGTTGTAGAAATGACTTCATTAGCATTTATTTAGATGTCTGCCTTAGGAAGCAGTCTCGATTGATGTGCTCATTGTCTGGACATTCCAAATGACTCTGCAGCTGTACTTATTTCCATTATGCCGTTCAGTTTTAAGCAACTGTAATGATTTTGGGTGTGTGTTCAGGCTGGATTTGATCTTCGGAATATCCTTCAAATCTTAATTCTCGCAAAGCCAATTTGCAGAAAAGGTTGTCACTGCTTTTCCTGTTTTATAAGTTGGGGTAATGGATGCAGAGAGGTGAAAAGTGGTACCCCAAGCATGGCATCCCAGCTGGAGCTGGAATCAGAACAGAGGAGATCCTGACTTCATCCTCATTGTTGAGGCTGTGCTTTTCTTTTGTGTACTTCCAGCCTCATGAAGCAGAGTTTCTGGATGCAATGTGGACAAATGAGCCAGATCAAACAATTGCTAGCTGACACTCTTGATCACACTATTGCAAAGGCAAAAAAAATTTACTTTTCCATCACCAATATGTGAATGTTTGGATCATCTATATCTTCAGCCCAGTAACAGCCACTTCAACCAAGATGTGTTCCTACACATCTTAATGTAGGAACTCAGGAGATAGACCAGACATCCAGGAAAGGTTTGTCGTTTAGGAGCAAAAGCCAATTCACAGGTGGCTTTTTGCAGCAGCCAGGCCTATTTTGGCATCTGCAAAACCTCAGTTTTCCACCTTTGAGTAGCTAAAGCCTGAAAAGACTCATCTTTTTTTCTATACTGATTTTTAAATAATAGCAGTAATAACACTATGGCCAGATACCTGTATTTTCAAGACCTCTTAGTCATTAAAAATAACCCCCTGCTTGAAGACAGTAGATGGGAAGAAAATAAATTTGAAAGGCTTTTTCCTACACAAAAGGTTTGTTGCCACTCCTAAAGCCAGTGAAGTTCTGGACTTGAGCTTTTGTAGCCAGCAGAGTTAGAAAACACAAGAGTAACAGGCACAGGAATGGGGGAATCCACTCCCAACCGCTGTGAGTTTTGGTATCAGGAATAATCTCCTTGTTTTACATGTAGTTCTTTACAGGATATTGAAGTGGATGTTAAGGGACACAGACATCGCAATGCTCCCACTGGAGTCTCCCGTGGAAAATGTGCCGCTCTAGACAGCGATGTGACTTGAGTGGTGGCAGTGAATGGCTTAGGAGAGGTTTCCAGCCTTCAACTGCTGAAGTTAGCAGGTTTTAGGGTTAGTTAGTGATATCTGCAAGCTAACCCTGTCCATGGTTTACTGGGGGAGACTCTGCTTTTCTAATGGCATGTACAACTGAGATACTATCCCAATGAAACACTGAAGATCCCACATTTTGCATGTGTTGGGCTATTGTTGGTTTTGTTTCTTTTTTTTGTTTCTTTTTCCTTTTAATTCCGTGCTGCTGTAGTTTTTGTTTATACTCCCTCCTAAAGTGTTGTAGTTTATTTGTGTTAAATATCTGCCCTTCTCTGCTCTCAGAGGTGTCTGGATTTCCGTGAAGGATGAAGCAAATCCCACAAATACAGTCTGATTCTGCAAAATACTGCATGCCTTTGGCCAGCCTTGATTTTGGTGGAGAACAGGGTTATCAGCTGTTTAGCATCTTGCAAGTCTGGAGCCCAGCTGGGGTGTTGGTTGTAAAAGATTCTATGAAAAAGGAAAAATACGTTGGGTTTGCAAGAACTTAATTTATCACTGTATCTTATGCAGCTATTGGTAGAAATTAGTGCAGAATTAGTACCTAGAGAGGAGGAGGAGAAAGTGAGTGGATAAGGGACACCTTACATTAGGCACATATAGCACAGACTGTTTCACAGGGGATAAGGACAGCTGAAAATTCTCACTCTTTCCTGTTGCTGGATCAAATTCCTTTGGTAGAAAGAGGGCAGGGTGCCCTGGGGAAATAACGCTCAATAGCCCGAGGCCCCCTCTGACATCAGGTCAAATATTCCGGGTCACATAACTGAAGGCTGCGTGATGAAACTCAATATTACAATGGATCAAGTGATTCTGCCACATGGAGCTGACGTGCTCCTGCCCTCACGGACTTGGTGCGCTCAGCAGATGCTCAGGGAGAATGGAACTTCCAGCCATGGCTGAGCACAGGGTTTGAGCTGGAATGACGGAGCTGATGGATGAGTAAACCTGAGCTGGACTTAGGTTAGCACTGGTGGTCACCAGCTTCAAAAGGAAGGACACTGGTAGTGGCGGATGAAACTCCGGCTTGGCTGGGATGGAATGGGAACAGGGAAATAATGTTGTGGTTTGGGGAATAGTTTTCTCTGCTCTATACAGATCAAGAAAAAAAGCTTGAAAAAAATGGGAGGCCTAATGTGCCCAAAAGGAGAGAGTGCCACTTTCGTCTTGTCTGGTGCCAAACGTTGAAATTAAAACCTATTAAATATCGAGGCCCAGAGAGTGAAAAAAAAATACCTATCGCACATATTTAAATGTGACTGACAGGCATTCTAGTAAAGAGGCTGAACCTGCACCAAGAATGTGGAGTGGCCTGTCCCCTCTTCCAGAAAAACAAAGCCAAATGAGTTGCCTCCAAACCTCATTTTTAAAGCTCAAATCGCTTTAAATCAATTTCTGCTGCTGATGTCCAAATAAGCCCCAGGTTCTATAATTATTTTTTTTTTCAGTAAAAATAGCTTATTCTCTGACATCTTGGAAAGGTGAAGGTGTTGCCAAGCACTGAGCTGTCATAATTGCTGTCATAATTTGCTTTATGATTGTTTAAAGTCCCATCAGTTAGATTTTTTTTCTTCCTTTATGCTTATTATCATCTTCTGCTAGAAATGAGAGAGCATGGCTGATGGGAAGGACTCCCATATTCTGCAGAAGTGGCACATAATGTTTTACAAACTTATTCCCTGCCTGCAGCCCAAAGCGCATTGCAGGCTGAACTACTTTAACATCTTGAAAGCTCAAAGCAATGTGGAAAACTAAGATTGAAGAGCGAAACTCAAAGCTATTTTTACTGCAGAATTGCTAGTTCACCTAATAAAATGCTCATAATTCCTAGAACTTTTAAAACTTTGTTGCCATTTAGGCTTGCCTCTGGTTTTTGTATAAATACAACTCAGATCTTCAGCGTGATATAGTGTCAGTAACATTAACATGTATTATTTTGCGGTGAGACAAGTCCTGGTGGAAGGTGGTGGATGTGAACAGACCTGTGCTGCTGCAGCACAGGTAGTTTCAATCTTCTCATTTTCAGTCTCCTCCTCATATTCTTCAGACTTTTTTCTGAAGAATTTTGTTTAGGGTTATCTGTGCCCATTCGGGCTCTCTTTCCTCCACTGAAACTGGCAGTTATTTCTAATTAAACTCTTGGGGTTTTGGCCAATTCTTTGCTATGTATCAGCTGCTTTTCAGTGAGAGTGGTTTAATTACAATTATGAGCCAATATCTTGTAGACTTGTTTCTTTTGGAGCCCTTTTCCAGTCCCCAGGAACATTATTTCCATGCCTTTATTTCTCTTGGATGGGCACTTGCGTTGCAGCTGCCCTGGGTTAACGCTTGCAGAAGTCCGAACTGCTGGTTTGGCTAGGAGTTTTCTCCACAGATCACCTTCCAGTAACTCCCAGTGACTGACTCAGAGTCCTGCAGGCTGGTATCTGAGTTCTGCCTTTGCTTCAGTCCAGTTTCATTAATATCCCTTTGATTTCACTCTTTGCAGTCAAGCAGAAAGCTCTCACAGAGGTAAGGGATGACATACATATTACATCTACAAAAATTGCAAATTATTCATCACAGCTTGGTTCAAACCCATAAAGGCAGTCCTGTCATCTGTCCTTCTGCTGCTTCTCAAAGCTTCTTTCTTCCAGATCCTGAAGCCTCCAGAGTAAAGCTGTTCTTCTGGCTGGGAGAGGTTTTTCATCTGGGTATAACAGATGAGGCTCCGAGCTTGAGAGGGACAGACTTGGGGGTGGGAGAGTTTATCTGTCCTGGTAAGATCAAATTTCAAGGCAGCTAATCATCTTATAAATGCTTCTAGTGGTGAGATGATATAATCAAAGCAAAACAGATTTATCTTTAGACTTGGAATAATCCTATTCAGGAAATCCTACAGGGCCATGTTTCTTTATTACGAGCTTGGAAGATTTCCCTGACTTTGGGATAGGGAGCACTTCACTCAGATTGCTCTTCACTAGGGATCAACAAACTGCAGAGGGACCTAATATTTAATTGAAAACATACTCAAATGTATGCTTCTGTGAATTTCTTGTATCTGCAGTATCGGCCAAGAAATCAATTGCCTCTTTATGTGAGTGCTTTCAGGGGCTTCACATAGGCTTTGATGTGCTCTCTGCAGCAGTGCAGACCTGCTAGCCCTTGCCCCATCAGCGTGAAGATTGTTCTTCCAGGTGTGGCAGAACCTCCTTCATGTGCTTTCTTGGGTTTCATGCACAAATTCCCACTATAACTTTAGGCAGCTCTGCAGGGCAGCAAGGTTTGGGCAGGAATGTCTGACATTCTGCCTAGGGTCTGTGTACCAGTCTTGGTGCCACACGTGAAACTTTTACAGCGAACCCTGTGTTGATACAAAACCTATACAAAACTAGCTTAACCGACGGGGATCAGGGTGAGGTTTACACACCAAGCCTCCACTTTTTGTTCTGTTTTCTATGGAGGTTGGAGGTTGGCTGCCCAAAACACATGATTTGTGAGAAAAATTGATATGAGAGTCAGTGAGTCTCCTAACCAGATAAATGTTGTATTGCCCACCTAAAAATCACTGCAGCTTTTGGGAGAACTGCGCTCTGGAGTGACTGACCCCATTTCAGCCCCTTGTTGTCCCCAGCAGCCCTGCGGTGAGGGTGGTGCCAAATGGCAAAATAGCAGCATCTAGGAGATGGAATTTGGCTTTCGTCTGAAAAACTGTGATTTTTATGTTCCTCAAAAAACCCCACCTCAAAACCCCACAAAATGCAAACTTAAAAACCCCCTCACGTCTTGAATGATTCCTCAGGGTTGTCTTTTTTGTAAAACTCTTTTTCACCTGTTTGCCCTTAGCAGAGGCAAACAGCAGGCTGGGGAAGCTGCTGCCTGCCCCAGAGCTTTGCAAACCTGCCATCCCAGGGCCACTGGCAAGGGCAGGTGGTTGGGGACATCCCATAAAACCAGCGGCTGCAAAATCTCACCCTAATAAATGCTGTACCCTCAGTCGCGCACGTCGGCAGTGGCGGGCAGGGAGGGGTGAGCGAGATGGGTTAAATAATGGTTAAATAAGGCATGCTGTTGCCTCAGCAACCCCCTCCCCTGCAGTCACTGGAGCTGGTGTCTGCTGGACCCCTGCGGCTCTCCAGCAGCAATGGGGGTGAAGGAGCCTGAGGAAAATCTGTTCAAGATGAAGCGACATCCCGGCTGTGCTGGTACCCAGAGAAATGACACTGGGCTTTCTCTTGTTTAAAAAGGAGAAAGAAATCTGTCCCTGTAACAAGCTGCTGAGGGTGGCTGCCAGACGCTGTCCACCTATTGAACCTTCATGACATCCCTGGATGAAGGGGGTGGGATATTTTGGGGAGCGGTGTCAGCCTCGGGGACCTGCCAATTCTGTATGCTTGAGCCAGTGGTGAGCTGGACACCGCCAGGTATCTCCTGTGGGGCCAGCAGCTGCCAAATCCCATTTTTTCCCACTCTTTCATGAAAGATGGCCTTTTGCATCAGATTATGCTTAAGTCCAGGCTCCCCTGTAGGAAGTGAAAATTCAGGCAGGTTTGGAGATAGCCAGTTATCCTTTCTGCAGGTGAAGCAGCATGGCTTTTCCCCTGGGAGGAGGTTGGTGTGGGAGCGGAGGCAAGGGCTCAGGTGTGCCCTGGGTGCAGGTGAGCTCAATTGCTTGGCAGATCCCCTGCAGCTGGGGCTGAGGCAGGCAGAGGACACACTGTGTGCCAGAGTCTGGGGTGAGTGGAGTGGATGGCTCTCCAGAGCAAGGTAAGGTTGAACTGGACTTTATTTGGAATTCCTTGGAAGGTCTTATGTTGATAGGGTGCTTTTTGTAGGGTCTTGCATTTGCAGCGTGATTTTTGCTGGTTCGAGAAGCTAGCGAGTGGAAGGTGTGGAGCCCAGGCTCGTGTTGGAGGAGACCAACTCAGGAGCTGGTGTTGGTGACCTCTGAGGCTGGTCGTCTTGGTTGAAGCAGTCCTTGGATTGCTGTCTTTTGATGGTAGAGATTGGAAATAACTACCTGGAGGACTAAGTCTTAGCAGGAGGAGCTGTTGGCAGTGAGTGGTGTTATGTGAGGAAATGGAAGGGCGTGATTAATGTGTTGGTGTCTTACAGGGAGTGCTGTGAGGGAAGAATTATGGCTGGACTTTCTTTTTCTTTTTTTGCTACAGTTGTGCTGCCCCCTTGTAGAAAATGTGAAATTTTATGTGTGTTCTCTGAAGCAGGATTATTTTATCTCCCTTTTGCAGAGTTGCAATGAAATGTGAAACTCAATGATGTCACGGTTTTCTATTTCTGTCACAAATCCCTTCCAAAATGGATGCATTTGCTGTATGAAGTTGCTTGGACTTCCCAAAGGCCTCAGCTCTGCAAAGCAAACTGCAGCCATCTGTCCGTATGTGAATTCTTTGTTGGGCCAAGATCTAAACTGTTTTGGGGATGTTCTTTTCTATTTTTTCAAGCAAACAGGTATCTGTTATGAAAACACCAGTGCAAAAGGCTCTGATTTCCTTGTATGAGAGTCAGCACGAAGAAATCAGGGAAATGTGCGGTCCTCACACTCCTTTAGCCTGTATAGGTGAGTCGGACTTGTTGCATTTTGCTACTGTGCCTTTCCTTGGGCTTGTCCCAGTGCTGGAGGGCATTTTTGGTGGAGGCAGCTCCCAGTCTGATGGCTGAGGTAGCGCATTTCTCTGCGCCGTGGCTTCTGATGGCGTCTAGACAAGGGCAGTTGTTGCTGGGCTGGTTACTGCCCAGTCATGTCTCCAAGGCTGACTTGGCACTGATGTGGGCTCAGCACTTGAATCACAAAAATGCAAGAACTGAAGCTCTGGTTCTGATACAATCTCGTGGCACTACCAGCTGGGGCCCCAGGCACTACTGCTAGTAGCTTAGTCTCCAGCTTGTTCACACTGCACCAGATCAGTGAATTATTGATTTAGTAGGTCAGAATTTACAATTTCATATTTTCAGTCTGTATTTTCATCCCTCATCACCTGGGCTTTTCACTTTTCTCCCCAAACTCTCCGTAACTCTAATTGATATTTTGTTTCCCACTGCTAAACCTCTTGAGAAATTACACTACCTGCTGCGTGATTTGCATTAGACAAGCACAGTCAGAGTTCATAGCAACACTTCGTGAGTGCTGTCTCCACACCTTACCGAGCTGATTCACTCAGGAGTCAGCAAAGGCTTTGGAGCTCTGTATCTCCTCAGGTTTTGGAAGGATCAAGACTGAGAAATGAAGCAATAGTTTATCTCCCTCTTACGGCCAGATTGAGAATAGCTACGCCACACAGGCTTTTTTAGTAGGGAGGAGAAGGAGCAGCCCTGCACTTGTCAGCTTTGGTGGTTGTGGATGTGAGGGGCCCTGACTACTTGCAAGGAGTTAAACTGACCTTCCTTTAAGGAAGCTGTTAAAAAAATATGTTTCACTACAGTATAAACAGGAAAATATCTGTGAAAGAGCTAAACTGCTCCAGTCCCTTTCGTATTTGAACTGGGAATGGAGAAAGTGGTCTCTAGGTTAGCAAAACATTGAACAGGATCCTGCTCAGCAGTGATTGTGGCTTTACAATGTATTCTGAAAAAGAACATGCTTTTAGAAAACTTGGGTACTAGCCAGTGATGCTCACGGTCGCGGAGCAGTGGTGTTTGTGAGCAGTGTTGTGACAGCGGGTGCTGGTCTTGCTCTTTCTATTGATGCGGTGAAAAGAGAGTAAAATGCTCCATTAGATGTTCTTGGTATGAGTTCTCAGCACCCCTTCTCCTGGCTGAAATCAAAATGATGTATTGAAAATTTTCTCTTCCAAGAATACTGGCTGTGCCTCGTTAAACCCACTCATGCTTGTCCTAAACACAGGAGAGGAAGACGAGCTGCATGTGGCTTGGGTTCAAGACCCCTATGTTGATTCCAGTGTGGATTCAGAGTGCTTTGGCAATCACTAGCTCAGTGTTTGGAGCAGGGGTTGGTTTGACCCACCATCCTGACACAGGCCCAGATTTGATCTTTCTCCGTGCCAAAGTGTCAAGAGTAGTGGTTTGGACTTGACTCCAGACAGGCATGATTATTCCCCTTTCCTGGAGAGGGGTTTTGCTGCCTGACCTGTAGTCTGCAAATCTGGGTGTCTCACTTATCTGGTATCGAGATTTATAACTGGGTTGGTTCTGAATTCTGTAATAAATATCAAACTCGGAACTATGTTACCATGATGTGGAAGTGCTTGAGGGAAGAGTAAGGCCTGGGTACCGATGAGGGATAATCTAACATACTAGTCTTTCCCATTTGGCTGTCCTCTCTTCACCGGCTATGCTTGGATTGAGGTGTTTAGTTACAGGGCGCTGATCTAACACACCTGCTTGCAGTTACTCAGGGATTGATCTGGAGACTTTGGCTGGGTTCAGCTCTACCAGACAGAGACATTGTGCTAACTCTAGCATGGATGTGGTTACAAATGGAAGAACTGTCACTGGAAAATACTGGCTGGTTTAAGCAGAGGCTAAATATATAATGCCAGTTTTGATTGTGTTTCTTTTGGTGAAGTCTACTTCAGTCACTGTTTGACTTGCCAATGGACTAGATACTAGTCAGTAAAATAGCTGATGAGGGCAGAGAACTGGCTGGGCTTGAGTCTTTGTTCAGTGAGTTACGTTTTCTATGTCACTTTGTAGCATCGGGAGCTGATGGTGAGATGCCTCTTGAACTGATTACACCTCAATTGCTTTGTATGTTTGGTGGTATGCATTACGTGTACATTTTTCAGGAATAATGGGGGAAAGGTGTTGGAATTCTGCTCTCAGTTTTTCTGACATGGTAGCATTTGGGACATTTTCAAAAGAAAAAACATCAAAACTGGTGTAGGGCTGCAGTTCAGGTTTTGACATGAAAAAGGGAAAATAGTGGGAAAGTAAGAAATGCTCTGCAGTGCTGGAAGTAACGCTTGAACTGAGATGTCTGCATAATATGAGAATTCTGAGAACAACTAAGAAAGCCTCCCATTCTTCTCTGTTTTCCCTAGTACAACTGTAAAATTTAGTTGGTTCGCTCAGAGAACCTGGTTATACTTGTCTTTGAATAAAAAACATTAGAGTTCAATGTCCGTGAAAATCTTAAGAATCATGTATCCAGGGAAATTTGGATTATCTGGAGTGCAGGACGTGGGCATTTTCTGTTTTGCTGGGACTTGGATACACAGGTTATAAACCCACCAGGACACCCAGCTCTGCAGGAAAGCTACAAAAAACTGGGCTATACAGTTGGTGTCCTGACCAATTTCTCAAGCCTGCTTTTGCCAGAAGGGTCAGCTGGACAAAGTTAATTAATACAACCCACTTCCTTGTGCTCTGGCTTGTCTGGCTTAAGTGACAAGAGTAATCAATCAACCCCAAAGGCTGCCTAGCAAAGTGCAGCAGCTGAGGCAGTGTTGGAGAGAAGTGTGCTGACATCTGCTCGTGGCTTTTCTGGGTGGCCACCATCAGTGTCACCCTGCTCTTCTGTCTCTTGCTCCACCTTAAGATCAGAGTGTGTTGTGGTTTTACTGTATTTTAATCATATGGGATGTGTGATAATTATATAATCAAAGCAAAAACAGCTAGAGTTTCAGGTACTGCCTTATATGCCAGTTGCGTATGATTGACAAGTGCTGGGATGATTGACTGATGCATGGCAGTGCATTCCTTCCAGATAGGTTTGTGCTTTGGGTGGGTTTTTTCCTCTTTCATAGGACTTGTGAAACTGAGTTCATTGGTCATAGTTCAATCTATCTGCTTCTAATTCTGTAGTCACTAAATGGCATAATTAAACCCTAGTCTGGCCAGCAAGATGTGAGTTTTGAGGTGATTCTGTGGGACTTCAGCTAAAATGTCTAATCCTTAAAACCTGTACAGCACATCACAATTTACCAGTGGGTACATATAATGATGTCTACATTCCTTTCATTCTGAGTTTTTATTATACTGGGCCTAAATATAGCACCCAACTCCCTCCCCACACCAGGACTTATGTAGGAGGGTAAAGGTATCTTCATTTTACACGCAAACAAGCAGGTAAAACACCTAGCTGTAGACTTGGCTGTGGATTAGTAAGACTCTGCTGAGAACTTGCACCTCCTCGCTCCTCATCTGAGCCTGGCTGGTTCCTGCAGGTTTTGGACTCGAGCATTTCCACAAGGCTGAGCAGCCATGGAGTGGCAAGGCTGGTTTTCCAAGAATGCAGCTTGAACTCCCTGCATGTTTTCTTTGAGCTGCAGCTGGTGTCTTCTGACTGGGCAATAGCAAATGCACAGCGTTGGGACAGGCAACGCCAAGGAGGCAGAAGATCTTTAAAGCTCCTTCATATTATTAGTGTATCAGATGAAGAGGTGCTGCCATCTCTTGAAATTTCTTAAAAGCATTAATGTATTCATCTAAGAAAGCAAACCTGGGGTACTAAATGACTGTCCAGGAAACGGGAACAGTCAACTTGAATGCAAGGACTCTGAAATCAAAGTGAAGGCTCGTTTGATCCACTGAGGTTCATCCTTATGAAGTACAGCCCTGCCCCTTCAGCTCCTCAAAGGCTTCTAATTGCTTCATGTATTACTCAAGTGTCTTAGACCCATCCACCTCACCACTCTTTAGACTGTATTTAACATACCCAGCATAGCAATGTCAACTGACTAATATGCTAACTTTTGTCCAACGTCCTACTCCACAGGGGAAAGATTTCGCTTCTGCAGTAGGTACAAATTTGTCCTTTTGTTCCAGTGTGAGGATTTCTATAATACCACGGAGTTATTAAGGCTGGAATCTTGTTTCTATCAGTTTCCAGGGATGAATGTATATAATCAAAGGGCACTACTTACCACTTCATCATGATAAGGACTTGGTTTTCTCACTGTTCTGTTAGATGTGAGGTACACTTCCGCAGTTTGTTACTTCTAAGGCTCTGATCCAAAGTGAGGACTTTAGAGCCCAAACATTAAAGACTATGATCCCAAATGTGGACTGGCTGCTTACTCTCGTTAGGTGCCTCAGTTCTGATCTGAAAGTTCCCAGTGTCATTGCAATCATGCACTGTGAATAAGCTGAGATCAGCTAAAGGCACAGCCCTACACATGCACAGCAGTGGCACAGCGTTAGTGTTCAGAGCTTAACACAGCACCACGTTCAAAGAGAGAACAAGGGAAAAGACTTTTGAAAAAGGTGTCTGAATCTATTCTTCACTTGTCTGTTAAAGCGCTTGTCAGAGGCAGGAAACACAGGCTCAGATTCCCCCTTCTCTGCAATAAATACAGCTCTACTTACTACTTTTAAAAAGTGAACAGGCAGCCCTGCTCCCTAACTGCTACTGAGTTTGTCTAAGCACAGTTAGAATCCTTTTCATTTGCTCTCTTTCTAGACTCTTGAACTTTTTTTTTCCCCTGTATAAATGGCTCAGTTTCAAAAAAGTGGTCTAGGCACCCTGCTAGGAGGTAAAAAGACAGATCTTTTCCTGCCAAGAGCTGCCCTTAAGGATCTAAGGGAAAACACCTACTACTGATTTGGAGAGCAGTCTTTAACCACCAAATCAACATGCGGGAGGGAGCCCTTTCCTTACATACCCTTTGTCCTGTTTTATAGGAGGAACACAGACTATAGAACAGCGGGAGTCGAGCAACACAACCAGACGATCCCCAAAATACAGATTTTTCAAACTGTATCAGGATGGTTGTGGCCAATATAGTTATCACTAAAAAGTTCAGGCATTTAAGTTCCTATAAAAATACTGATTAAGAATCCTGTATCAGCAGGACTATCCAGCACTGTGCAGAGTGCAAACTTACTGCAGTGGTTCAGTTCACAGAGCCCTCCTGCGAAAGGGTTTAAAATACCTGATGCTGTCACCTCCATTTCTGCATATAACCATGTTTAGAGGAGGTACTAAGGAAAATGTATTAGCTGCAAGATTAAATCACAGTATCAATCTTCCCTATTCATGTGCAAGGTCTATGGGAAAGGCTATAGCTGAAGTATGTAGCCCATGAATAGCAAGGGTTCAAACATTTTTAAGTGTTACTCAGTGACACAGGCAGTTTTAAGTTCTTGACTGCTGTCTGAAAAGGGAAAAAAAAAAAAGAACAGTTCTAGTCTATTGCCAGCAGTGCATTGTTTTCCAAGGTTGAACATGCCTTTGCTATCATTAGTACCAGACTGAACTTGCTCAGGATTTATAGCTCATAAATGATGTGAGGTCAGCTCAGTTCTTTGACTTTAGAATTTTTGAGACCTTATATGGAGAGGAATACTAATATCCATCTTGTTTATGATAACTTCTACTAACAATGTCATGTTCTCAGATATGGATTAATCTATGAATTATGCAAGGTCACACTTCCACCAGGGTTCCAGCAATCGGGACTCTAGAATTTCTTTAAAGTAGCTTTTCCTTAAGAAAAAAAATCTGAAAAAAATAGGAGTCAGAGATGCTTTTTTAAGTCTTTTATTGCAAAAGGTATGGACATTTGCTGGCAGAGTATTTGATCACATTCTCTACTTGACTGTCGTCCAGAGGACACTGCATGCATTCAAGCTGAAAGCATAGGACAGTTTCCACTAGGCACCTGAGAAATTTCACAGGAAAGAAAAGTCTTTCAAGTTGAAAGAGACAAGTTTCAAACTGATCACCCGCTGTGGTGCCCATTGCTTCCCAGATTTACCTGGGAAATAGAAATTAAATCAGCTATAGTCATAGCCAACTGTAAACATTTTCCTGCAATGAAACAGAAATTATCTAGATAATTGATCCTGAAGTGTTCTTTCCAGTTTGAAACACGAAACGTCTTTCCTAAAGCAGGCAGTGCAGTGAGTTACACCTGACTTGGCACCTACTGCTCAATGCTGTGTTATGCAGCAGAGGGGTATGACGCTTCCTCTCATCTGGCTTGTATCAAAGCAAACCTGACAGCTCTTACTTGGCCTCTAAGAGACTGCCCTACCCTCCTTCTCTTCCTGCTCCCCAGACTAGCATCATCTCAAACCACTTCCCTAACTCCCTCCAGACAAGAGCCAACTCTTTTTCTCCCCACCCCCTTGCCTGAAGGCATGACTAACGAAAAATACACACTGCTCTCTGGATTGCAGTTAATAGCAAAAATCTCTACACACTTTGGCTGTCCCTCTGCATGCAGAACTCTGGGTTCATCTGAATTTCTCTGATGTCAATGCGTTCCCACAGGTCTGATAAAGGTTAATCATCTTTGGCAGACAGCAATCCTGCACCAAATGGAACAAGCAATCCAGTGCCAATCTAACAGGACACATATTTTGCAACTGCAGCTGCTTAGTATCAGGAACACACTGCAAGAAAAAAAAAGAGAGTTTAGAGGATGGCACCTTCATGTGTAAATGCATCTGAACAGAGAATAGATTAGAACATATTAATAGCTGCACTTAGCTGCAGGTTATAATGGACTTCAGACTACTTGAACCAGACAAATGCAAAGATCTATCAAGGCATTAAAGTCTGCAAGTCACAGATAACTAAATAACGTGGGACGATACTACAGGCACTTTAACTTCTACTGTTAAGTTAAAAATGTTGCTAGTTGCTCTAATCATTGCAAGCATAAAAGAACAGCTTTTGTAGGTTGCTTATTCCTTCTTAACAAATCAGCTGCAGATTATACAGAAAATTTTTGCTTTCAGAAAGCCCTAGCAGATAGAACAATCCACAATTAACTTCCTTTCATGCAGTATGGTTTTAAGTTCCTCAGCAAATCTGCAGACTGAAATTTCCCATCAAGATAGTGGTTCCTCAGTAATGTGCACACAGGCCTCGATATTCAAATCAACATTAAGATACAGGGCCTTAGCAGAGATGGGTGCACAGTCATTTGTGTTAAGACAGAGTAGCAATTATAGCCCCCTGAGGCCCCTTGAGTTATTTTAATCACAAAAGCCAGAATGAACTCGTTTGCAACAAAGGCACCCTCAGTCCTTTCAGCTGGAAAGATATAGGTTGCTCTATTTAAACCAGTCAATCTGGAATGAACAGTTATTCACTCCCAGAGACATTACCCTTACTCCAGAAGGGAATATTTCAGTCACTAACAATTCAACACTCCAATGTATGTTCTAAAGAAGAGCTATCTACAACTTTGAATGCTAAAGCACAGTAACTTGTCACCACTCTACTTTCAGCTGTATTTCAGTAAAGGATATGTATTTTTAATCCATTTGATATTGTTCTGAAAGCTATCCAGCCAATTCCACGTCAATCACTGCTGGATATGCATTTACCGGAATAAAAGGCCTTTCGGCCTGATCTAAAACCAACACTGGCACAATCCAGGGTGTTCCTTGATAGCTGTTTTAAATTATACCTATGTATTCAGTCCTAAAATATTTTTAGCAGATATTTAAGTGGAAGCAGCTCAGATGACTGTCTGACATTGACAACACGCTGATGATCAAAGTGTCCTCCCTGTCAAGCCACAAAAACTACAATGTCTTCTCTATCTTGCATTATAGAAACTACAGAGATGAGGTATACGAAAAATGTAAGTAGTAAGTGCAGAGATACGAGACCTTTCTTTAGGAGGCGTCCTGAGATGGAGCAGGAGGATCTTTATTCTCAGGCTCTGGAGGAGGAGCTGGCACACTTTCCTCTTTCTTTTGTGCAGCCAAAAATTCATGAATCGCCCTCTCTATCTGAGGCCTGAAGATGTGGTTTAGTTTTGGATCCACCACCTGAGAAATAATTCTGTCCACTCCAGCTTCCAGCATTCCTGACCTTGAACAAAGACAAAGGCGTCATTCAGCTCCTCTAAAAAACTTCTCCCCGATCTCCTCCAGTAACTCTCCAGAGCCCTCCTGTCAACTGCAATTAGCATTAACATGGTGAGAACTGCAGCTCACTCAGGAGATCCTTAACAGGGAGTTGTTTCAATCACCTATTTCCCCCACCCCCTCTCACTTCTCCCTACAGAATTAACAACTGACATCTGGTCTCCCAGGTACTTAAATGACATGTTGGACAAGAGCCACTTTAATAGGGCTTATGTAGAAATGAGGCCAATATGAAAGCAAACAAACACATTTTTGGCACAAACAAGAGAAGCGAGCTATTCTGAGGAGGAGGGCAGGTGAGAGCACAGTCTTTTTTTTGGCTGACAGGAGGGAGAAATGGCCTGCCCCCTAATAACATTACTGTCACTCACTCTTTGTAACTGTTAGTCTAGACAGATGGGTATTAATTATAAAAACAAGCACACGTAGCACACTGCAAAGTTTCTGGAACTGAACACTAGTAACTGAGGAGACTTATTACTTCAGGGGCTGTGTCAGACTCCTGGATTGTGGGGCACAGGCTGTCTAGGAGGCTTAAGTCATGTCTGCAAGGGAGCAGGGGACGGGAAACGCAGACATTGCCTGGCACTCAGAAAAGGAGCCACAAGACTAATAATGCCGTGGATGCTGGTGAGCGAGTGGGTGCAGGGTTGTGGCATATCATGTCGCCTCCGGGTAACAGCACAGGTCTGTGTGCATGCAACAAAGGCCATACACATTTGGACACCCTCAGCGCCCAGTCCTGCAACTCCAGGAGTGACAGTGACTCTGTGTGTCTATTCTTTATACTAAGAGCCTACTTAAAGGGAGAACTTTACATTTTTCTCATCACAGGCTCTCTGATACAACGTTTTTCAGTCCTCTGCTTCATTCTACTGGTAGAGTAACATGAAATAAAAGGAAGTATTAAATTATGTTTGTCGAGGACTCCAAGTAAAGACAGGAAATACTTCCAGCAGTCACCCCCTTCTCTAATTACAGATTAAACAAATTAGTGTTACATACTAATGATTTACAGGTTCTATTAAGTGCTCTGAAATACAGTTTATTTCTGGGTGAAACATTCGGATAACTTCCCTTACAGGCATAAATGCCATTATCAAGTTCCCTACTGCCCTTCTCCCCACAACTTTTACTATCAAGTTTTTACCCATGGCTTTTAGTCAAGCAAGCTAAGGCTCGTACTTCAGACCACAATGGGTTAGCAGCAAGAGATACTAAACCTAAATCACTGTGGAGCATAGTTTAAACTGACTTTCCTGTTGTGTTGGAAATGTAGGATCTTAAATAGCTGTACGAAAGCTACTCTGTGCTGCACAAAGTCAGGCTAGCCCAGTGTGATTGCTGCCTGCTAGTGGTCGAGTCTACTTAAACAGGCTTTAGCATCTTCAAGGTTTTCCTTTAGGTGATGTAGGCTCTTCTCTTTTCTGAAGATAAAGATTCATCTCAGAACATCAGGCACAGTTTTGCTAGCAGGCACAGTGTTGGCCACCTGCAGCAATAACTTGGCTAGGTAGCAAAAATGAATACATCACCATGCTGCTCGGCTCATGGAAAGGCACATTTTGGGTAAGGCAGTAAAGCAAGGATTTTACCGAGAGTTCAGACTGCAGCCACTGTTATAATGAAACTCAGGAGAGCACAACAGACAGCGTTGTGAAAAACTTAACTCGGCAAATTCTTTTTTAACTTAGGTGATGTAATAAGACAGTTATATATTACTTATCAAATAACATTACCGTTATTTTACAGAATGTTGCGTACTTACTGAACCACACTCTGCCTTAGCCCATTTCGTAACTGATTTTTGTTCATTGCTGGGTTCCATTCCTGTTTGTCCAGGTGGGTCGATACAAAGTTGTCCACTTTCTGCCTCAAATTTTGATAGGCTGGCTAAAATAAAATAAAAAAGCCAGTTAAACAGCTAAAAGAACTCAAAACAACCCCCTGCTAGAGTAATTTGTAGTTCATCTTTTGTCATGTACACTACTGTTCTGTTGCCTACATTCTCCATCCTTTCAATTTCTGAACCAAGCTAAGCTTGTTTTACCCAAGACCACAACTGGTAATTGCAAAGAGCAGTTTGCTATTATAATAATTTAAATAGCTGGATAGATTATTTTTAAGTTGTTGTCTGCTCGTAGTATTCCTTTAGTGAAACGCAAACTGCCTTTGCAGATAGGAGTTGTTCAAGCAGAGTTCTTGTTGTCTGGGAATCCTCCATCACAGAATTCCTAGGAAACTGGCTGACTAATACTGTCACCAACAACAAACTTTATTATTTACTTCTGTGACACTATTACCAGCGGAAATATAATTCCAGTGAACAGGAACTGAACAAACCAACCCATATAAATACACAGGACCATCCAGATTCTGGTACCGTGCAAGGGAAGGACAAGAGGGTTGGCAACATTTCTATTTTAGAATTTGATATGCATGTGGGATGGTGAATGAAAGGGTTGGTAATGGAGGAGCAGTATCTGTCCTGGGCAGTGTATATCTGTCCTGACAAAGCTGCTCTGGCCTATGGCCGCTCTGTGCAGATGACCTGACAGCTCCAGGAACGGTTTTGCGATAGCTGCTGGGGAAGCCTAGAATGACGATTGCAGGTCCTACAACAGGATTCTTGCTGAAAGTGTAAGATTTGGGGAAAGGAAAACACCAGTGGTTAATATTGACAGAGCGGTTGTCAACAACTCAACTTCAATATTGGTAACAAACGCTCAGCAGTTTGTGTTGTGACCAAAGAAGAAATTAGATTAAAACAATAGTCTCAAAAGTCAAGGAAGAAAAGTTAAATGTTTGTTTTGGAAATGTAGGAATTATGCTCAAGAGGAGCGCAATGTTCTTATGGGAGACTGTTTTCCTAATGAGGCCTGCACTAGAAAATCAAAGTGTGAGCTTGTTCCCTGGGTTGTGCCGTGGGCTATGCCTGTGCCCTGGGCTGTGCCTCCTCTGGGGCGTCGCTGTGGCTCCAAGCCAGGGTGGCCTCCAGCGCAGCCTGGGAGAGCTGCGGCCGCAGAGGGGGCACCGAACCCCGGCCGGAGAGCCGCTGCAGCCGCTGCGGGACACCCCAAGGCCGGGCCCCGGCGGGGAGCGGGGCAGGGAAGGGAAGCGGGTGCCCCGTCGGCCACCGGCAGCCGCGTTGCAGGGACCGCACCCGCAGCTCCGGCCTGGGGAGCGACCGCCGGCTCGGCGCCGTTACCTTGGTGTCCACGTCGGCCAGGCAGTCCCGGCGGAATCCGTCGAACAGGCCGCGGCTCTTGAGCTGCTCCACGATGATGGCGATGAGCTGCGGGTCGCCGGGCGGCAGCGAGGCCGGGTCGGTGGGGCCGGGCCCGGAGCCGGAGGCC
>WEIS01014559.1:1631-13174 GCA_013389965.1 Todus mexicanus | reverse complement strand
CCAATAAAAGCTGGAAACAATTAAACAGAATTTGAGAGGAACTGATTTCAAAAAGTGTGCAAAAAACCCACTTGAACAACAGTGTGTAAGATCACGTGAAGTTTTGCCTTTGGAAGTACCGATTGCTATGAACTGTTAAAACCAACCAGAGTGCTATGAATCTAAATGAACATAACCAGTAGCCATAATAATAAGATTAATAAATCAGCAAAACTAAAAGGATGACTAGTCTTTACTTCTGATTCTTTTTCTTCGTGTTTTTAAAAGAAGAGCACATCGTGCCTGTCTACCCTTCTTTCCCAGAAACACATATTAAGTAGCTGCAGTAATCCATCGATCAGTGGCTGAGCCACACGTCTGCGGGATCCAAGTCTTTCGCTTAGTAAACAATTATGACAGGATTCTTCATTCAAACTAAAGCTATAAATCCAACCAATAGCTCAGTATTTTACCAGAACACTTCATGTAATTTTCAGCACAGACCTGGATTGGCTTTACTGTTACTGTTTGACTACTGCGAACTTATTATCACAGAATCATAGAATGGGTTGGGTTGGAAGGGACCTTAAAGTCCATCTACTTCTAACTCCCCTGCCGTGGGCAGGGGCACCTACTGCTAGACCAGGTTGCTCAAAGCCTCACCCAACCTGGATTTGAACACATCTAGTGATGGAGCACACAGTTTCCCTGGGCAATCAGTTCCAGCGTCTCACCACCCTCAGAGTGAAGAATTTCCCTCTTACTTCCAATCTAAATCTACCCTCTTCCAGTTTCAAACTATTACTCCTCGTACTATCTCTACAGGCCTTCCTAAAATGTCCCTGGCCAGCTTTCTTACAGGTCCTGTTGAGGTACTGGAAGGCCACAATAAGTACAGTGAGTTGTGCAACCCGTTGCCACAGGACGTTGTCAATGGTTGAGCTGAAAATGTTACTTGAAATAGTAATGGGGGAAAATTATAAAGGGCCATTAAACGTAAACATCACCTTTTGATTCCAAACCACGAATTGCTTGACTCTGGACAACTCTTTCAGAAAAATATCATTGTTTTTCTGCCTTTTTCTTCCATCTCCTCTATGCATCAGTTACCAAGCCCTGCCATAAACAGCATATGGGGCTTTTTAGGGCATTTTCTACTGGATTATTTTTTTTCTTAGATCCAGTACAGCCATTAGGATGTTGTTAAGTACATTTCTAGACTCCAACCCCCAATACCATGCTTCTACATAAGAATACTGTAGGTCCCTTAATAATACTTAAGAGAATGCATTGTCTTCTACACAGACTGAAAATGCCTACCATATGTGAGTATTCCGGATATTAATATGCAACCTAAACCCCAGAAGTTTTCCTTGAGCCTACACCAAGTGCCAAAGTAAAAGCGATCTGTTTTTCAGAAGTTTTGCAAAAATGCGGGAAGAACGGTGGAAAGTAATTGTATAATTTTTACTAGTTCTATTGCGGCGACTCGGCACAAACATAATAATAAAAAGCCTCTTTTTGTCCCCCAGCTCACAGAATAAGCTAGAAGGGAACATCACTAAATTGTCCTTTCTTCTGGCCTAAGACATAACTGAATTTGTGCTTACATTAGCAAGTCGGATCACCTGTTACAGCAGATTTGTAGAGCAAAACAGATGGTGCTGAGCACCTGAGATCCACATTATGCATGATTCAGAGGAGGTATTTTGGACTCACTTCAGTCTGCTCTCATGGACTGAGCATGCATTAGTGGTTACAGTGCATCTGGTGCGTCTCTGGAGTCTATCTCTGGATTTACTTTCATCAATCCAGTTTACTTTTGTAAATCCACTTTGCGCACTCCAAGTCTGCTCTGAAGTGCAAACTCAAATACAGTAAATAAAGATGATCAGGAGAGGCCCTTCAGAAACGTCTTCCCAAATCAAATTAAAATGGTAATTAAATGCATTTTGTGTCATTCCTGACATTCCTCTTCCTGAACTATGCTACAACCAACTTGAGAGCAGATTTTCAGCCACATAAAACCTCTGATGGACCTGAATGCCCTTACTTAAAGGCGGGCTATGTCCTAAACACTTGAATCTCTGATGTAAGCTCTACTTGGGCACATGAAAATGCTGTGATCAGAACTTACTAGCTTCACAGAAAGCAGAATTTTTCCTGTAACCACGCTGGCACTGGCCTGTTTTGCTCTTACTGGAGAACAAGGCCTGTTCCAGTTTGAAAGGAGGAAGAAATGAGAAGTCTGGCTTCAGTTTACCAGAATCAGAAGTAGGGTCAATGTGCATGTTCACCCTTTAACCTTTAAGAACCAAAAGCTGGAGTCTGTCATTGCTATACATGGCCAAAGTCATCATTTTGTCATTCAGAAGGCTGCATAAAATTCTGTTCATTCTTTTTCAGGAGAGGTTAATTCAGTCTGGAAGAGGTACAGAGAGCATTTAGAAGCAAATGGAGAGCTTCATCTCAAAGGGGATCTTGACTTGGTCAGCAGTTTGTCAACTTATGACAGTAGCTATAGATGCAGTACAGAGTGAACATTAAGAAAGAGAAGGAGAACTTTCTCCGTTAAAGGATAATGCTGGCAAATAAAATGGGGATTGTCTCGTCAGAGGAAGTTTGGGAACAGCCTTTCACTGAGAAGCAGGTGCAAGAAACCCAAGTAGTTTAAATATAGCTCTCAATGCATTTCTGAAAGCAAACACACCATTTAGCTTCTTGGAAGAGCTGGAGAATGGACTAAGAAGACCTAGGCAGTTTCTCTCAATTTGAAACTCTAAGCAAATCCTTTATATCCCAACACTGATGGAAGCCTCTGATACTCAGTATCTTGTTCATCTCAATGAGTTAACTGATTCAGAGCGCACTCAGTTGCAAATGTTTTCCTAGGGTAGTGAAACATCCAGCTCCATTTGAAAAAACAGTCCCAAAGGTTGGTGGTTTTTATTCTATGAGTATGAAACGCTATCAGTAAGAAAATATTACAACAAAACAAAATCTAGTCTCATTAACTACACCTATCAACCCATTGGGTGAAATTCAGCTCTAGAGTCATGGGCTCAGTTCTGAAAGGACTGAAAAACTCCATCCTCATCCATCTCCCTGAGTCAAATCCTGAGTACCTCTCAGTGTGGCTGTCTCTGTGTAAGGAATCGGAATGAACTGTAAATCCTGAAATACAAGTCTAGTTTAAGTCAATGTCATGCAAGTAAATATTGAGAACTTATTAAAAATTAGTTACTCGAGGTTACAAAGCAGTCCTTTGAATGTGTCACTGAACACACTGGGCCTGAAGCTGTATTTTTCCATACTATCTTTATTTCAGCATACACAATGCTAACATAAAAGGCCTGTGCAGTCCATTTATTTGAACTCTTAGAAGACGCTTTTGAAAGAGAAAGAATGTGATTGTAAAAATTTCATTTCAGATCTTAGGCACGGGAGAAGTACATGCACACCCTTTTCTTTCATCTAAATGTAAGGCAAAGAGTTGTTTCCTTTTTCTTGTTGAATTAAAATCAAGTGGAAGACAAAGTACATAAAGCAAAAATCCTTCAAGCATCATCCCCTTAAATCACTGCTTTGTGAGAGAGAAGAAAGTGGCTTTTCAGCATATGAAAATATTATTATATAGCTTGGCTTTGTGGTTTTGGGTTGCAGACCAAAGGAGAATGTTTCATTTGCTGAGAAACATAAATCTGTTTCTGTTTTCACATTCCACAGCTATTCCAAAGCATATTTTCCTGCGTGATAAATAATAATCCAAGGCATCTGTCAGATTGCTCCTGGTGTTTGCATTGGGTTCAAAGTAAAACCTCACAACTCTCCTACTTTGCTTTCTACACAAAGCATCTGGACAAACCTAAGGCAGGAGGCCTTCGCTTACCCGCAGTCCTTGGGCAGCTTTTTGGCCGAATGCCTCGCTGAAGCCATGCACTGACCCCAGAGAAATCCCAGTGGCAAAATATAGCACTGAATGATATTAACGAGGTCCTCCTAGTCAAGAGCTTGTCAAATCAAAACAGTTTCTCTAGGTCCGGTAAATGACAGCGTCATGCTGGATCAGATCCATGGCCATCTATTGCAAATAACCATTGCAAAATATTTGTCATCTAGGGAGAAATGACTCCCATCCATCTGGGAGATACGCAACTCTCGTCCTCTTCACCTTGCTGTTCAGGTTAAATCATCCGATCTAACCCATTTGGGCCAACAGCTACACAGCACCGCTTACCCTAGGAGCTGAGCACACCCAGACAGAACACCTTTCAGCAGATGGCAGATGAGCGCCAGGTATACCATGAAAGCTAAATGGAGTTATTTTCACTACTTTGAATTTAGCTTAGAGAGCTGTTCCACCATTCTGCCAACTGCTTCAACGCAATCTACTCACTTTGGACATAGCGGGACCTACTTTCATATGGCAGATGCTTTGTAAAGTGGAGCCTGCTCTTTTACAGAAGGAAGATAACTGCGGCCTCTCCTGAGTCACCTGTACTCGAAAATGATGCTATAAATCACTCGCTTAATTTCTCTGTCGGTAAAGCAATTATGTCAACAATTCAAATCTTGTAGAGACTTTGAGAGGCACCATTTGTTGTCATTCACAAAGCAGTTTAGGGCTCTAACCTATTGTCTTACTTCCAGTGGTAGGAAAATGACATCCAGTTGAAGAGCAGTTTTACATCTTACCAAAGAAGCGGTACATTGAAAGTCTTCGTATATACGTTACATTTGCCTAGAAGCTTGTCGAGGGAGAAAGCAGAAAAGACTAACCAGCTACTCACCAGAAGACGTGTCTTATCTATAATTCATATTTTGGAACATTATTCACCAGACTGATAGCAAGATTTATGGCTAACCCAAGCCTGGGGTGTTACCACCATAACACCAGTTTGCTTTTGCACTGAACAGAATTACTAGCAACTGAGCATCTAGTTAGAGAAATAATATGTCTGATAGTATGTGCCAACAGGTGTTTTTCTCCAGGATGCCCAGGGTAATAAATCTACTAGCATAAAAGCTAAATACGGAAGGAACAACATTTATTTTCTGTGAGATTTGAACAGTGGGTGTTAATTTAAATTGTGACATCTTTCAAAAACTCTTCCGGTAACCTTGGTGCTTTATTTTTAACCAGCACACATGCAGACAGACAGAAGGAAAGTCAGACAGAAAGATAACGCCTACCCTCGCGGGCTGCAAAGCCACTGCTGCCTACACACAGCAAACCTACCAGGCAGGCCAGAAAAAGCACGTCACTCGCACCCAGAGATCCAAAATAGAGAAAGAAAGGTCAAGTTTAAGGGTCAAGACAGTTACGTGACAAGTAACAAGACCCAGCTTTGGGGAATTTCTTTCCATTCAGTCCGATTTCATAATGCTTGTCCGTTTGTAAGCAGTTTTAGTGTTCCCGCAAACAACCCGTAGAAGCACGCACCACCACAGCAGGTTCCCTTTCGGAAACCTCAGCAACGAGGCCAAGGCTGAAAGTACGTCATGTCTAAAGAGTTATGTCCACAGCTTTTTTAGCTACGGCGTCTCCGAACTAGGTTTAAGGTATGTGAGCCATACATACACAACTTTGTGCTGCTGCTCTGCCTCCTACAAGTGTTCTGATAGAACAGGTACTGAAACTACTTTTCTGAGCTCTGAGCGCATCTGGCAGCTCTTAGACTTCACTGGTAGTACTTAAACTCCACTATTAACTTTCTATAATTTGTTTTTAAATAACAAGAATAATTTAAAAGAAGTGTTGAATGATGAAGCTCTCTGATATGTACTCCAGCCATTGACATATTTCAGCCCTGAGACTCATCTGCTAGAGGATCATGCTGAACTTGACCAAACACTATTATTTTATGGGAGAACATGAACAGGCACATCACACTTAATCAAAATCAAAATCCTGATGTAATTATTTTACGACAGCCACAGATAAGAAGTCAAGCTGATAACAGGCTATGGCTGAAATTCCCAGATTAACTTCCTGTGCTTTCCTATAGACAAAGAAGGCACAAGATCATACATGAGATGAAAAAGTCGTCCTGCATTTCCATCTGCCGACCACAAGCCTGACAAGTTTTGCTTCCCTTGCACCATTAATTACTTTGGGTTTGTTTCTCAAAAAGCCCTTTCAGAAAGTTGTACGGAGAGTAATAAACTTGTATTACTTACCGGATCCTGGAAAATCTCGTTGCATTTATAAAGAGCTTTCAAAATAAACGGATCTCAGTTCTAAACCCTCTGCCACGACATTAATGCCACTGTAGTCACCAAAACAAGCCAGGAGTAAGTTACTGTGGAGGCATGAATGCTCTGAATATTATCTCTAATGTTTTTCTTCGAATGTTTTCTCATCCAAGAGATGAACAGCCTCCAGAGAGATGCTACACAGTAGCTGTCTGTACACAGGTTTTAATTAATCTGACATCATATACAATTCCATATGGCTAAATGGATTAAACGACATTTGAAAGATTTACTGCGCTGAAATTTGCATCTAAGAAGTATCCTGCTAAATCACCAAGTAAACAAAATCATACCAAAGCAGGGGCTTACACCAGATTGAATAACACAACTTTTTCTGTAATAGCTACTGACACAGCTACTAACCATCACTTTCTTGCACATAAAGGTGAATTTTATAAGCCAGAACAAGCACTACACGCTTGTGCTTCTTTTTTTTTTTCTTTTCCTGGGGTTGACAGTGGTTTCCTGGGTAAGAAAGCCAGCCCAGTATCTGAGATACTGACCAGTGCCACTGCAGCAGAGATTACAGAGAGAGGCTGCCATAGACTTTTTGCAAATCAAGAACAAATATCCCAGCCAAGAATGTCTAAATTGATTCTTAGGCACAGTATTTTGCGTCAGCTCGGTATGGTGAAGCCTTACAAAAGGAGAGAGGAAGACAGGAGAAAAAAGGCAGAAGAAAAGCAAATCATGCCACTACCTTAAGAATGGGATGAAAATCCCTGCTGCCTCTCTGGAGCTGGACTTGTCCATCGCTCTCCAAACCTCACTAGGAAAGCTCGGCGCGATGAAAATAAAAGGGTTTTACCAAGAAAACGGGCAGAAGGAAAAAAAAATAAAATCAATAAATCTCCCACACCCCCAAAAAACCCCAAAATAAACGCGAAGCAAAGCCAGGAGGAACGCCGTGTGCCTTTCCAGGCTGCTGTGCGGAGCTGCAGCGCATCCCGAAGCCTGCCTAGCCCTGCGAAGGGACTCACCACAAGCGTGCAGCACACCAACTTGTTCATTGTGGTCGCTGCAAGAAACCTCAGAGCGCTGGGCAAGGAGAAGGAGGAGGCAGAGGCAGCTCGGCGGCAGCTCCGGCAGCCTGCTGCCAGCCCCCTACATTAAAGGCACGGGATATATATAGCCCCGGGCAGCAGGAAGCTTTGCCTCGCCTTTGATCCCTCATTCCTTACCGTGACCAAACTTTTTTCTCTCGCAGAAGGCACCCCCTTTCTTTTTTTTTTTTCTTTTTTTTTTCAAGGAACCTGTAAAAGTTGATGACTTAATGGAACCCTTTGAGTGTTGTAACCACAGACTGGAAAATGCCGGAGGGAGTGTCAGAGGCTGGCCAGGGGAGGGTTTAATTGGGCTCTGTCTGTCTGTCTGTGCTTCCCCTCCTTCTCCCCTTGAGAAGACTGAGGGAGGAGACGGAGGGGAGACCCAGGCCCGGGGTCACGGAGAGTCGGCTACACTGGGGAGGAGGAGGAGGAGAAGGGGAGGAGGATGGCTCCCCTCGGCTTCCCAGGGCTTTCCAGCAGCGGCGCTGGCGGGGAAGCAAAGGCCGCCGGGCAGGGCGAGGCTGAGGGGAAGGAGGATCCCGGCTGGTTTCCCTTCCCCGCTGAGGCAGGAATGCGAGGAATGGCCCGGCTGCCCCTGCCGCTTGCCAAGGCAGCCCTGCCTCACAGCGTGAGGGTCCCTTGTGAGATGACATGGTGAAGGTCCCCTGCATGATGACATGGTGAGGGTCCCCTGCGTGACATGGCGAGGGTCCCTAGCGTGGCATGGCAGGTGTCCCCTGAGTGCCAAGGCAGGGGTCCAGCTGCCCGGGCTGCCCCCAGCCAGCACCAGCCTCGAGGGTCTTTGCAAAGAGGAGACTGGTGGGGACAATAAGGGCCTTTTGCACATGGAGTTGTGAATTTCCAGTGACGTTCAGTGTTTTCAGCAAGGCCTTGCCCACTGGAGAAGACCCCCTTGGGTCTGTTCTTCCTTCCCCAACTTTTAGTTAGAAAAGAGCATTTTTCTAAAGCTCTATGCCGCTGGTCGTGCCCACCTAGATTGCTCAGAGGGCTCCCTGGAAGCCCTTGGGAACCTGCGTGTACCAGGCATGGAGCTGAGCAGGCTTTCCAAGCAATGGTGCAGAGAAAGGATTCGTTCTTCCACCACTCATATATGCAGAATGTGATTATGGGAGGCTGTGGGATCCTGAGGTAGAAGCCAAATCCAGATGTGTCTCCAGTTTTCACAGATGGTTTTCTCTCCCTTTTCTCAGGCCAGACCAAAACCTCAGCTCTGGATATTCCAGCTCTCAAGCATTTGAAATCTGGGGCCCATGTTGGCTCTGGGTTGTGTAGTTTTACCCCTTCGAGTCACAAAGCTGTGCAGGATTGGCAGAAGAGTGAGGTAGAAAAAGCCTGCATATTGTTTCATAAAAATTCGGCTACACTAAGTCAGGAAACCATGATCTTCAAGGATAGCCTTGCACATTCCTCCTTACACATCTGTAATCATTTAAACTCCCTTCAAGCTTAACCTAAGATTGAAACAGATGCTGATTATACTCGTCAGGATGATAAAAATTCAAGACACTTGAATTAGTAACGAGTTCTTTGTAAGAGGTGATGTGAAAACTGTCAGAAACCCTACCACCCGAAGGAGTATTGCTGGCATCTGTTGGGTAGTAGTCACTACTTGACTACTATTGCACCTCGAATGGATGCTGTATCTGTTGCTGCAATCTCTTCAGAGCCTTGTAGTACTTTAGCATCTGTTCTTAGATGTATTTATGAACGTGCTGCCCAGATAAAAGGAAAGTAGTGCCAATTAACAGGATCTACCTCTACAGTTCTACATGCTCATTGTGGTGAAGGGGAAAGGACTGTTTTTGAAATGGCCATCTTCAACCATTTCAGAGTAGCTATGTGTGAGTACAGCATTCTTCATATAGGAACCAACTTAAAGTGTCAAGCAGAATGCTATAGCAACTCCATCAGCAGAAGATATTTAAGCCAAACTAGCTTTATCCCCTCAAAGGCCAAGAGCTGGACGTGCCGGTGTGTCTCTTCTCCTGATGAGGAACAGCAAGCTCCAGTGTCAGCTCAGAGTTCCCTGGGTGGTGGGTGAGGCTGCCTGCTTCCAGCTCAGATACTGCAATGAAGAAAAGTATGAAACCCATAGCAAGCTCCCCGTGGTTAACTGAACAGTGTAACTGAATTTCAGTGGGCTTTGGACTGAGCTGTGTCTTCTCATTGTTGGTGTGATAGCCGTAAATATGCAACAGCTAACTCTCTAGAGAAAAAAATGTAGCTCATAGCCTGTGTTTAAGCAGGTTAATGTGTATAGACAATATTGTTCGTACCCGAAATTTCTAGAGAGTGAAATATTTTATGCAGTGAAACAGACCAGAAAACAAATTTAAAAACTATTAAAATTCTTTAGCTGAAAATGTGGCTATGGTTAAGAAGTGGCATATTCTTCAACACATCTGTTTTTGTGTATATTTGTGTACAGAGTTAGATTTGCTGATCTGCCTGAAAACATGTTTTACTCTCATAAGCGGTGAAAAAAAACTGCCACAGGTTAATGAGAAGAAAACAGATCCTCCTTGAGCTCCTTCAGCTAAATGAAAGGGGACCAAGGTGCAGCTGTTTCAGTGAGGACAGCAGGTTTGGGCAGATGTTAAGGAGACCATCATCTTAACAATACGTGAACATGAAAGTTTCAACTATCTAACCACATCGGAGTCTGTGGAGCTCGCTGTGGACGTTAGGAGGGAACCGTGTAGTTGTACTTAGCATGTTTGATCTGGAAATCACAAATAGACAATAAATACAGGATCCTACCCTGCCATTTTCAGTGTCATTTTTCAGAAAAGAGCTGTGCTTTAACAAGGTTTAAACTGCAGTTTGAATGTTTTCACAAGTGTTATACAGCGTTGCCACTTTGCCTTTGGGAATTAGTTAAGATGTGCTTTGCAGAGTATGGAATCATAGGACAAGGCAGTAAACCCTGTAATAAACACTTGTCCGTGCTACAACCAAGCTGTTCTCAGCAGTGTTTAAAAGAACCACGGCTGTGACTACATGCCATAACGGGGAAGGGACACAGCCTGAAATTGTTTTTCAAAAGTTAAGTCATTTTAATGAATTATTACCCATAACACAGTTTGCAAGATGTGACGGGAAAAGAAACTAAAAGAAATAATCAGGATTTCTTGTTTCGCTAACAAACCTAAAGCGGAGAATACATGTTACGGGAATATGACTAGCTTGTTTTAAGACTCATTAGTTAAAAGCAGCAGAAGTAGCCCTCTGGTTAACAGAAAATGGTTCATTGCAACTTGTAACGGTACATGAAACTGGAATTAAAAAGACCAGCATGCCACTTTCATTGGGCAGACTGGAAGTTACCGATACCACATTCCTTTCAATCTGAATGACGTGCTTTTGGTAGGACATCGGCTTATTGATTCAGTAGTAGTCATATTTCCAGGCAGGTATTTATCTTTCCCTGGTTTTTATCCTCACTATTCATATTACTGTCTTGGATGTTATGATTGTTATAAATCTATTTTTGTTCCCATGCATCATTATAATCACCAGGTCTATAAATGACTTTGCTCTTTCAGCCCGTCTGCTATCTGGAAAAACTCACAAGTCCAGACCAGTAAGTTGATGCTGGCAGGTGAACGCTGTGCAGCTGAGTCATCTCAATATATCAGCGTGATGTTTATTGAGCAACAAACAGTGGGAAGACTGTGGCTTCAGACTTAGGACTCAAAGTTCACCACACATTGCATTTAGAGAACACTCAGAGCTTCGTCATTAACAGATTTCTGTCAGACTAAGAGGAAGAGGGATCTCAAAAAGATCGATTGCCTCTGAAAGCAACCATATTAGTAGCTGCAAGAAGGAAACAATCTGGCATCCTACCATGCTGTTACAGCAGTCCCTTAGAAATTAATCTTTCTGTTTAAATTGTAAGAGCTGAGGATCTGAACTATCCTGGGAAAACTTTGGAAATGGATGCTTAAAGAAACCTGATAATCTGCAGACAGTGTAGTAGTGCAGGTAGCAAGAAAACATGCTTCGGGTTTTGCTGAAATAGGTGAAAACCCCCTGCGGATATTTCCCTATCCCTTTTCTCTCATATAACTTAGAAACTCTGGGAAAAAGATTTCATGCCAACATATACTGAAGGAAGAGAAAAGGTATTTAGCTAATAATGTTGTCAAAAGGAAGCTTATACCTAAGTGGTTATCTTTGTTTTAACTGCGTGGCTTGTTTTATCTTGTAAATGGTTTTGCCTCTTTTTGAGATCCCTCT
>WEIS01014558.1:0-15270 GCA_013389965.1 Todus mexicanus | reverse complement strand
CAATATCCTTTTTTACATGTCACATGAAAAAATACAGCACTGTTCGCTATAATCTTGGGTTCACACTTTCATAAAGCAACTATGTATTTTTAAAAATTATTTGCAGCCTCAGAAAAGTCTTGCTAAATCATAAATGAACAAAAATAAAGCTAAAAATTACTTACAATATTGCATTCAGTGCTTCATAGAAGAGATAGATTGCCATGTAGATTAGTTTACTTGGCATAGACTTAAAAAAAATAAGCAACATGTTCTTTTCTTCCTGTTCTTTTTTGATTGAAGCCTTTCACTGAAGCCTCAAGGTATATATATATATTTTTTAATGTCTTCTTAAAGGTAATGAGAATTACAGGTAAAATCCCTTTACCATTGGCTTCAAACGGTCTATGATTTTATCCTAAGTAGCTTAGTTAAACTTCATTATAACATTGTGAAACATTTAATTAGGTTGTTACACAGACACAAAAAGTTAAGTATGATTTTTCATATGGTGCTCTCTTTCCAGCTTCTTTTTGACATCTGTCTTTTTGTCTTCATCTCTGCAATATTCCTAGTTTTTCTAAAGCAGTGAAAACCTCCAGTCTGTAAAGGTTAGGAATATATTCAAACATCAGCGTCAATAATGGTTTTATGTAGTCTTTAACAAAGGGTGTGTATAGAAGTGTTTTATCACTTGTGCTATCTATGCCTTCTGGAACGGATTAGTATAGAATGTGACTTCTTTATAAATCATTTTTAATGATAATACATATCCGTAGGCCTTTGGAAGGAGATTTCTGTTCATCATATGACATTTCCTAGTGTTGGTGGTGACATAAACACACCATCCATTTTATAAACTCCAACTCAAAGGAGTTGGATTTCTTCAGATTCCCCCCAACACTCACACACTGTTCCCAGTGGGAAAGGGTGTCTGAAGACACATTGGGCGAACTTTGTTTCACAGCTCAACCCACAATGTCTAGAGGGCAGATCGTGGCATCAGGACATGTGCAGAACAAAGGAATGTGATGCTGGAATATGGGTATGTGGAAGATGAGTAAAGGGCTATGAGTGCAAAGGAATATGACATTAGTTGCCAAGAGGATCACTGAAGACATTGAGAACAGTAGTTGATAGACATCATTTCTCTTACCTCTCGCTACAGAGAACATGAGAAGAGAGAAAGCTTAGCATGCTCTCATACCTTCTGCGTAGGGAGCTCTTGAGATCAGCTGGGAGGATCTCTGTGCACACAGGGCCTTTCTGCTCCACTCAGCTCTCTTACTGCTATCTATAAGCCTGTATTCCTTGAAGTACTGGTATGCCAAGATAGCTGTGGCACAGACTGCTCTTAATAGAGTAGTTCAGAACTAACAGCCTCGGAGAAAGGTTGCAGTGTGGTGCTTCTGATTCCCACTGAATGTAACATTTAGCTGGGTTTGTGCTAATGGGCAGATTGCAATTCCTAGTTAACAGGCAGGTGCCTGGAGACCTTTTTCTGTGACCAGAGGGAACCTACCTTATTCAGAAATACGTGCATTTTAAATCAAGGTCTAGCTAGTGCTCTGACTGTGATACTTGCAGTCTTCACAGTAGCTTAGTTTAGTGGATATTTGGATATTTACTTTATTACTAAATAACCTAGAATGAAAACAAATTACAACCATTACAATAATTTATAATTTAAGTAGTTGCTACATTCACAGTTTTTGTGACTTCAGCTCACTCTTAATCTGCCTTAGAAAAAAGAAAGGAAGGAAAGTTAAGACAAATAAATGTTCTTCACTAGGCAGGAGGGCTTCATAAATCAAAATTTTCAGGAAAGCAAACTGACTGCAGTTGTTTATAAAGGATTGGTTAAATGTGTTTTTGAACAAAAAGTGTGAAAGCTTTCCTGAAAATCACATTTTATTTCAGTATATATTTTAAAATGTGCTCAGAGATACTGTATTATTTATTACCAGTTTACAATTAAAATTCATGCTGAACACACACTTTTTATAGGTGATTAACTGTACCCATTAACATGTTTTATTCTATGTTTGTTACAATGACTGTTTAAGAAACAAACACCTCATGTTTCTTGCTCAAGTGAGTTGCAGCATTGTTAGTGCCTGCTAAGCTTTGCAAGGCTGCTGAAGTGGCAGATTGATATTTGCCAAGCATGGCTCCTGTGACATGTTTTTGTGACAGCACACCTTGATAGTGGGTGGTGCTCTTGGTTCTGTGTCTGGTACTATATGCCACTGGTGCCACTCTAGGGGTCTTGAGTGCCTTCAGTAGGACCGAAGGCTTTACAGATGTCAACAAGTGTTTCATCCCTGCAAGTTACCAGGTTGAGATCTGTCTTGTGAACTCTCAGGTCACAGAACTAAGTCTGACAAGTGAACTTAAGGCTGTACCAAAACAAACTGGAGAACCTGGATGTCAGGTAACTTTAGTCCTCTCATAGGAACTTACTGTCAGGTTTAGGCCTGCAACTTGTGGCTTTCGAGTGCTAAAATGTACAATACTTTCTGTCTCAGGTTGTATCCACTGAAACATGTCTTTTATTCACAGCTCTCTTGCTTCTCTGTTAAGTTTTGAATATATTTTGTATCCTTATGGCTTTGTAAAAGTGTAAGTACAGAAATACTTAAGTATGTCATGTATAGAATTGTACTTAAAGATTCTTAATCATGTAAATGCACCACAGCTGCTCATTATTGTTATTTTTCCTGAAATGCGTTATCTTTAGTAGTTTATACAGACAGGAAAACAACACAATACGATACTTCTAATAACTTATTTATTTGCGATGATTATAAGATTTGATGAGCTATAGATTCACATATTTGTTTTAGAGATTGTTAATACTGTAGCACTGTAGAAATTCATCATCAATTAAAAGACATGTTCTAAACCATGTTCTATCTGATTAATTTTTTTATAGCATGTAGAAGTTGGTACAAATGTTCAGCATATTACACCAGACTAGTATCTGTTTACAAATACTATTTTATCTGGAGTTATTTCACAAATAAGTCTTGAAGTTCATTGAGCCATATTTATCATTATCCAGCCTGCCTTTTTAATAGAATATATTTTAAGAAATATAAATAAGAGGTAGGTTTGAGTAGTAATATTGGTTTATTGAACAAAAGGGAAAAATACAGGGCACTAAGGAGTGCATATAACAGCAGTCAACATGTATGAAGACAATTGCATTACAGTGATCCCAAAATAAGTTATTATAATAGAGGATATTTCAATGTTTTGGAACAGGACTTTTTTGTGGTATTATCCTTTGAGAGGGGAGGAGGCAGTGAACATTCTCTGGTTGTCCTTTGCTCCATGTCTAACAATGATATTGCAGCTCTGAGGATTTTGTTGCTATGACAGTACAATAAAGCAATATGTGAGCATTCACACCTACTTCTTTTGAATTAGGAATCAAGCGGTTGTAACCCCGAGGAGCTTAACCACATACAAAGGCTAAAGCCTGTTAGTAGGATGTATTATAATGGAGATATGTATCTCCTAATCTGAAAGTCTCAGAAGTGCGATTCTGATCTTAATTTAGAGGACAGGATGTTACTTATCCTGGTCTGCTACCAACGTTAAACCAGTTAGGTTTCTATAGAAGTCAGTGGAAGAATATCCACTGATCTCAACATGATGGGACGTAGACTTTGATGCATTCTGTCCTGTGGAAATTGGTTCACCAGGAAAAGAGTAAACTGCAGCCTTACTCTTAGCACCATCTGGGAGAGAGCACATGCTTGTTGCACACCAGCTGTTACACGGTGGCTCGCCTGCCTTCCAGCTTTACAGTGCAGCTGCACCCAGCACTGCTCCCTGTGGAACGCACCAGAAGGCCTGGAAATCTCCAGCCTTACACTGCTACTACATGATACTAATCTGAATCCAGCGGAATCATAGAAACTCTCTTCACGTATCTGCAGAAGTATCTTTTCTTTCTGAAATTAATCTATGCCCAGTGACACATCCCATTAAAAATAGGCAGGGTAGATCAGCCCTCCCAGCTGCTTGGACATTCCTAGCTTGGAATGCAGCTGTCACTGAACAACTTTGATTTTCATATGTAGTCTCTTGGCGATCTGTGCCCATACCACGCTCATAAAATGGCACTTTGCCTGCCCGTAAGTGGCTGTTCCAGATTCAGTAGAACAAATTGCAGATGACAAGGAAGAGTGAGATGGGTGTACCACTTCACATGCCAAGCACTCCTGTGCTCTCATGACAGTCCTGGTTTATCCAAAACTTTTTTTTTATTTTTGTGCCCCTTAATTTATCATGTATGAAGATTCATTGTATAATAGAATAGACCTTCAAGTCATGAAGGAAAGAAACAAATTTGAGTACTGAAAGGAGCAGATTACAATTTTTTGTGTCAATTAAGTCTGGGAAGACAATTAAGACTGGGATTTACCTGATGGCAAAACAGATACAGAATTGTGCAACTTGCAGCCAACACTTGCAGCCAACACTTGCAACCAGTTTAACATTACACCTGTTTTCATTCCAAGTGAAATGGTCTTGCTGAGAATAACAAGCTGGAATTCTTGTCAGAAGGAGTGTTTTACAGTGATGATCTCTGATAGGCCTTTGATTGATTTAACTTTCCAATCTCTACATCATATCCAGCAAACTCTTAACAAAAAGTTCTGTGTCTTAAGAAAAAAAGACCCTGGAAAGAAGTCCTTTACAGGTTTTTAAACAGAAAACTTAGATAAGAGTAGATGAGCTATAAGCACTTTTGAATGTTTTCATACTCTTAAGGAGAAATAATAATGTAAACCGTTATGACTATCTGTCTATCTATCTATCTATTTATTTATTTATTTATTGTGTTCTCTGTGCTTACTATTACAATACAGTTCTTGAAAAGGAGTTGGAAATGGAACAATGCCCAGATATTAAAGATGCTGTTACTGAATCTTTGAAATGATGGTAATATCTTAGGGTTAACAGGAAGAAAATGGAGATACAAACTAACTTCTCTCAGACAGCAAGAGTAGCTCAAATGTTGAGTGTGCCTGTTCAGCTCTGTTTGATCCGTAGACAGTGTATGCTGTTGTCTGTTAATTATCTATAAATTTCACTGTGATTATACTTGATTTATTTCTTTCTTTTTAAAATCAATAGACATAAGTAGTTACTGATAGAAATGTGTTACCATTAGGTCAGAAAAAGAGAAAAATGGAAATATTGTCTTGTCTTAAGAGCCATATTAAAGTGTTTCCATGATATTTTGTATTTGCCATGAAACCAAAATTAAGCTACTTTTTAGATTATTATTTTCCAAAATTATTTGTTTGCTCTGTGAGTGGATGGTCTAGATGATTTTTGCAGTTGTCTCAGAGCCCTGCTATTATACAGGTCAGCAGTAGTCCACAGCTGGAATAACACTGATATTCCTAAATTGATTCAGTGGCTACATTCTTAGAAATAATTATTTCAATAATTGCAGGATGAAGATAAAATATTGAATATTAATATTTTATATCAATGTGATTGCCTTATGAATAATGTCTGCTATGTGTGAACAGGTTTGGGAGTTTTGGTTATTTATGTGTCTGTTTCCACCTGTATATTACTTACAAACCAATTACATCATTACCTACCAAATATGAAGTCAGTGGGCTTTTGCGGTTGGCGTGCATGTGAATTCCTTGTCTTTATGGCAGGTTTGTATGGCAGATCATTTCCTTGATCAGTAGCTTTAACTCTTTAGCTGCTAATGTTTGTGTGGAAGATACAGTGACTACGCTATCTGTCTGAAGTGAGCATTGTACTTCAGGGTATGTTTCTCAATGCATTCAGTATTTAAGCATGATTCCCTTTTTGTCTTGCTTCCTTCTCATCTGTGCAGGCTACTGACAGAGAGAGAACAATCGCAAGATCTCTTGTTAATAACGTCAGGTTTTTGTTAGTTCTCGTTTCACTCCACTGACTCCTGTGAACACTTGCTACAATCCTTGAGCTGTTAAACAGCACTAAGTTGGAGGTAACTCAATCGCCTTCCTGTGGTCTGTAGAGTATTAGGGGGCAGAGTGTGCAGAAAACAGAAAGCCAGCAGAGAACAACAGACGTAACTTTTGTGTTAAGAGTGGGTGGCTTTAGCCATGCGCTGAGAGTAGTATGTAGGATATAGGTTTAGGGAACTGAAAAGGAGACTATGTTTCTGAGTCAGTCACTCCTGGGTGGCTGCTATGCTTGTGACTGGAACAAGTTTGCAATTTAGCCCTTGGTATTGAGAAGACACATGAGACATGCGTCACTGAGCAGCGGTACCGTTTATGTATCTGTTCTTGTTTTTCATCTCTGGGCACACTATGTGCCCATAATTGCACGGTCTGCAGGTGCTGCCTTCTACATGGAAAAAGAATTAACACTTTCCTCCAGTGTTTCAATGTGGTTGAATTCTAAGATGTCAAGAACTTCTGTGAAGAAATAGCACTTTAAACTGATCTGATTCCATCTTGAGAGCAGCAGAAGTAAATTTTTTCAGAGTTTCGGGTGTCCTCTGTAAATAGTTCTGTCAGCTAATTTAGTACTGTCTCCCATCTTTCTGATGCCATCTTTTCCAGCATAGTCTGTATCTTCTCATTCATTCTGCACTATGAAATCTCATTACACAAAATAAAATATGTATGAAAGAAAAATACAAGGCATGCAGGTGGGCCAGCATGCTTAGAATATGGGAGCTATTCTTCCTTACTGCAATCTTTCATGGTAATCATGAGAAGAATGTCAGACCAACAATTTTGAGGAATAGCAATGCCGTTGGTCACTAACAGTGTTCTTAAAATTTCTTGACTGTGAAAGAGCTTGAGGGGAATCTGCTCACAATGGGGTTTTTGTAAATACATGCTGAGAAGCCAGTTACAAGCTTTTTTTTCAAAGGCATGTTCAGGTGGGGCTTTTTGCTTGAGGATGACTACATGTGCTTCACTTCAGAGGTGGTGCTTAACCTTCAAGGTGCCTTGTGATAATACTAAGATTTCTACCTTTCAAGGTGCTTTAACCTTCCTATTACTCATTTATGGCCCCATTACAGACCCAGAACATGCCTCCAGTGATGATCTTTCTTCAGTGTATATTTCATATTTCCCTGGGAGGCTGTGAATGCTGTCCTCAAAAATATTCAGAACCCAAGTAATACTACGCAGTATATCCTCAGATTGAGACAGGGTATTACCCTTGTTTTGGTAATGGTAAGCATGTGGGGGGGGGGGTTATAAAGGAAGGTGTAGTTTCAAAGCTACGAGATCTACAGTGAAACCTGGAAACCTTAAACTGGAGGAAGGAGTTAAATTACTTCATTATTTACTAGAAACTCTAAGAAATATAATGGGTGTATTTTGAATGAGGTAATGAGGCATGCTTTAAAGTCAGATGCAGTCAAGCTATTATTTCAGCATTTCTCTCTCAGAAACCACAGGAAGAGAGTTACTGGTGTCACAATGACAGCAAATGCCCCCAGAGTGCTACCTACGCTAACCAGTGTCATTTCCCATTGCAACTCCTCTTCCATGGGGAACGGAAATAATTACTGTGTAAGTCCACTGAACTCTAAATAGCTGCCATTCCTTAGGAATACCCTTTACTAAGAGATTTCATCTGCAAATAATATATTTTGAGATGGAGCATGGCAAGGATGTGACAATTTAGAAAAGTCTTTAAGAGATCAGGTTTTAAAATGTCACAGCTGGGTAGCTTTGCGGTTCACAGTACGTCTGGAGGTCTAGATCATGGGACCAGATCCTTTATAGCTCTGCGTCAGTGGCATTATGCCAACTTACACAAATTTGAAGATTTGACTCTTAAAGAGCTTTTCTTGAATAGTTCAAAATTTGAATATGTAGTCCGTGGGAAATGGTGATATTTTTCTCTTTTAATTTGGACAAATGCTAGAAATACCAACATTCCTTTCAGAACAAGAATTGTAGAAAACCAAAGAATGGACACAGTGAGGGATTTTGTTGTGAACCAGTTCTAGATTAAACCTTTTTCCAAATATTCCGAAACTGTGAAAATGCATTTTTCTGTCAAAAATGCATTATTTCCGTGGAAATTCCTGGCTAGCTCACAAGTCCTGAGACTGAGGACATGGGTATAAGGAGCCAGATGGAAGAAAATGAATGAAAAGCCATATTGCCTCCCCAAGCTGTGAGCGGCCGGCAGACGCTTCCACACTGAGGCAGCTCCTGTACAGGACTGCAGCTCTGGCAGAATGGGGTCAGTAGGTGGAGAGACAGCCGGCTGCCAGGGGCAGCCTCTAGAGATACTAGCTGAAAGAAGTTGTTGAAGGAGCAATATGGAGTAAAGGCTGCCAAGCTGGGGAAGCAAGGGACAGAAAGGAACAGTCCTCAGTCGCTTAGTGCTTCATTGTTAAATCTAGAGGAAAGATGTCCTGGGTCTTTTTCCCTGCAGAAAAAGGAGGCAGTGTTTCTGGAGGGGAAGGGGGTGAAGGATTAATTGATCCCAGGCTTGAGAAAAATACAGTTGCATTCAACAAGATTCCACTGTATTAATTTTACTCCACTCTGTCCCACCATGTAATATTTTATCCTGAATTAATCTGTTTCTTCCCAATATAAGCAATGGGGTGGAAATACATTGTGACATGTAATGACATCTATTTTCTCTCATGGTGCCTTTGATTTCAAATTTGGAGAACAGTGGAAGGAACTTCAGCTAGATCCTCCTTCTGTCGGCACCCGTGCTGCGTACCTCCAAAGGAGTATTTGGTTCATTCTGCGCATCAGGAGGGTAATCCTGATTTACCTCAACTCTGTAGTGAGAAATTCTCAAGGGTCTCCCTGAAACACCTGCACAGCCACTTCCCTGAAGCCTTTGGAAATCCCTGAAGTAGTCACAGTTTTGCTAGCAATTCAGCAATTTGAGATCCACCTCTGCCAAGGTGATCTATTCAGCAGTAGAGAGGAGACAAGATTTGGCTTCAGAGTTGGGTAGCCTCCAACCCCCTTCTGATATAGGGGGCAGATCTTCAACGGGAACCCAGCCACTGCCGTGAATCTGGAGTCTTGCAGTGGTTCATTGCTTTCAGTCTAGGAGTGTAGCTAGTGTTAAAATAATCCCTGTTCTAACAGTTCACCCATCTCAGTTTTTACCACTATGCCCCCTGGGAAGTGTGACTAGCTGAAAAGACCATGTTTTGTTCTCAAAAACTGAGAAAGAGGCTTAGCATTGTGACAGACAAATTGGCTGAGAAAACAAAGGATGAAGTGACAGCAGGAACTGTTTAGAGAGTAGGAACGTGGGATTTAACAACAGTACACAGTAAAAACAAGCTAGTTCCAGATTATAAAAACTGATCTTGCATATCTGAGGTAAACTGAGAAGGTTTCCATGTTTCCCAGATTTTTCTGACACTCGAAGTGGACCAGATAGTCATTTGGTGGGAATTAATGTAGTACCATGAAAGCTAAGCTGCTGGTTTACACCAGCTGATAAGTGGCCTTTTATGTTTATAAAACACATCATGCGTATTTCCCTTTTATATATTGCTTTAACTTTTCTAAACTACATATGTCTAGGTCATTCTTTGGAAAGCTGGAAGAAATCCAGCCACTCTCATTTCATTGCATTAGGCTTTACTTGGTTTAAGGCTACGGCAAAGACAATTTTGCCTCTCTATTATGTGTGAGTCCCTTCTGACACTGAGAACATTATATTGTCTTCACAGAGGATTGATGCTGTTTATTGGACATAAAACTAAAGGGGGCACTAAAACAATGATAATAATACAGTATCTGCAGATAAATAGCTTTTCTGACACGAAACAACAAAATGAGTTATTGCTGTAAGTGTCAATTAATGCTTTTAAAATGCTTTAATTGCCCACTATCTATTTCAGAATATTGAAATGTGGAGGTAATTTGGGCTAAAAGAAGATATGACTCACAGTCAAGATGTAAGCTGTGACTTGACAAGGGGTTTAATAGCTGCCTCAGGCAGATCAGAATGTGTGATAATGAGAATCTAGCAGAAAAACATTGTGGAACTGAACTTCAGAATGCGCCCGGGTAAGTAGTGTCAGTGACTATCTCGTAATGCTCCTCCTATGAGGCAAAGAGGCAGAAGTGGTCACTCTTGACAGCAGTGGCTGCTGCAACCTTCAACATAGTTCCAAAGTACTGATTTTTGAAGGAAATACATGCGTTCGTATGCAGTCATATTCAGATATATATGTACATACATCCATATATAAATATAAAATCTACTTTTGTGGAGCACAGTTCAGTGAAACGCATTTCAGCGTGACAGAAAAGTATGTTCATGATACAGGCTTCACCAATTTACTCTGCTCCGTTGTCTGCTCATGTTCCCTGCCAAGTCCTTTCTGGGAAGCTGTAAAAAGAAAATTATTTGCTGGCTTACGGCTGGACTTCACTCTGTTCCCTTCATTGCTACTGTACTCTTCTCTGCAGGGGATCGTTTTACATTTTCTTAATTGCAGAGACAGCTCGTGGTGTTGCAGTGGTTGTACAGAGAAAAGGATTTTAATGAAGTGCAGTTCTCTTACTCCACTGGAACTTCGGCATTCGCAAGCTGAATGATAGCCTCCTGTCAGGATAATGCTGACAGCTTTTCACCAAGAGGGCAGATTTATTTAGCACCCATGCATTTTATAGCAAGATAGTGCTTTAAAAATATCTTGCTATGTTGCTTTATATTTACCCCTATTTTTCTGTTTGAGAATATTGTTGTTTGGAAGTAAAATGAAAGGAAAGTTACTGGCTGGACATTAAGGTGAGATTCCTTTCGCCTAACTTTAAATTTTTATGTTACAGATGTTTGCAGCCAGGGGAGATACACATGTTTCCCTTTAGAGTCAGGAGAGAGAAATGGGCACGTGGAGGTCTCAGTGTTCATTTAACCTTTTGTAGATATCTAATTTGAACTGAGGTGAATCCCACTCTAGCTGCTTTGGCTGTAAAGGTACCATACTGCACCTGGCTCTGCAAGCAGTATTCCTACAGGTACACTGATAAAGGCCTCCTGCATCAACACTGTCCGTAGGCTGCCTCATACGGAATAGACTGGTGGTATCACTGCTGCATAACATCTTTAACTTGAGAAACTGTCCAAAACAGATCACTTTCCAGGATTACAAGCCCCACAAATGGAGGAAAGCATTGTAGATGATCTTTAAAGGAGGAAATCAAGCCCATATATTTGAAGGTTTTGTCTACAATAAAGTTAGGAGTCCTGCATCCTTTAGAGGCTTCCTAAGGAGTGATGGGTATGTGACTGTACTTTCCATTCATGCTTGTTCCTGCCCTCTCTCCAGTGGCTTTTCAACCCAGTCGTGAATTTTGGCCACAAAGACATTGTATTCCTGAAAGTCTTTTTAGAAAATTGATGCTGCAATAAAGAAGGAAGAGCCAAGTGAGCATCACCATAAAAGAAAGGTGGCAGTATCAGCTGGGCAGGTACCTGCTCTGTTTGTCTTACTGCTGGCTAAACTGGGGTACACACACCGGCTGCCCTACCAGCACCAATGGGCTTTGGCCAAGCCACTGCACCCATCTAGCTGGGACCTAGAGGCCGTGAAAGAAAGCAAGGATTTCAGGAACATAAGAGCAGAAATGGCCTGCTGAGGCAGAAAGGCAGTGGGGATATATGGGTCTATGGGGAAATGCTGAGTAGATAAAAATCCATAGGAATCCAAGCTAAGACTGACGGTTCTGCACATGCCATTCCTAATCGCTTGTATGTTGTAAATAGCATTAATTTCTGGAAGTTGAAGAAGGACTAGGAGAATTTGAGAGAGTAAAATGGACATACTGTTCAGAAACTAGAGCAAACAATCGAATTGCCCTCACCTGCAGCATCCTTTTCTGCAATCTTCAATTCCCTCATGTGAAATCCTCTTAGCATCCCCTTGAAACACTTAACAGGTCTAAATAAAATTGCACTCTGTCTGCACTTCTGTTTAGCTAGCAGAAAAGAGGTCGTATCAGCTGCCTGGGCATTACCCAAATGCTACACTTAATGAGCCTATTTAAACATCTTAATGAGAGAAAAGAGTATAGAAAGGCTGTTCTTCCAAGCAACTTCTCACAGGAACTATGGAAAGGTCAACAGTGGAAATTCTGTGAGATGCATAACACAAATTCAGTGTGGAAGGGGATCAGCATCCAGGCTGAAATGTCCATAGGAAGGGGAGAAGGACTGTGTCCCCCCACTTGTCAGGCTGCTTAGAACCAATCGGAACAACTGCTTAAAATCAGCATGTGCCTGTCAATATTGTGGCTAGTAACTTAAACCTCCTGTCTTTGAGTTAGTCTTGGGTGGGTATTCAGAGCATCTGCTGGGCATTAGTCCCTGACACGTCCCCTTCGTTCCCTGCACTACTCTACTTAGTTCTTACTCTGTGGCTCATCCTGTCAACGAACTTCTTGGCCCTTGTGTTAGAGTTTTCATGATCCGTGTGTACCTCTTTTTCCTTCTTTACCCTTGAAAGGAACTAACCTGGTTTTATTTTCTAGCTGTGTGTCTTTTGTTATTCAGAAATCACCATGCTGGGGTAAGAAACAGCTTCCTAAGGTTACTAACTGTTACACCTGTATATAAAATCATCTTCCCATGACTACAGAGGCTTTTGCAGTGTACATTTTCTGTCTGATCTGTAGTTTCCTTGTTGTATTTTATGGATTTCGAAGCGCCCTTCTTTAAAGACCAGTTGTTAAATAAGGAGGTGGCATCTGTCTGTCAAACAAGAAGCCACTGTCCCAGTACTGCGCTACAATCTGGTAGGGCTTTCCCCACCTTTTTCTTAAGTATCCTTTTGGCAATTTCAGTATTTTTTCCAGGAAGGCTTTAGGCTGCGCCTTATCCTATTTTGAAAAACATCTGAAATTATCATAATCATGTGGTAGTGTATTCTTTAACATTAGCATAGCTGCTGTGTGGAGGCCAATAGATAAGTATGAGATTATGCATTTTGCATTGTCACAGTGCTTCTTCTAAGTAGTGTGAATAATAATCCAGATGTGGGGTATATATATCGAAGTTCATTTCATGCTATATTGAATACTATGCATAAAACATTAGACTCCTTTCTTTACATTTTTAATGGTAACGGTATTTCTTGCTATTTTATTTCTGTCCTTTGTCTGCTTGCTCAGAATTAAACTCTTCATCTGCCATTTCTAGACCTTTATTGTGTCCATTTTTCTTTTTACCTGTGTTTGCTTTCTATCTTCATGGACTCTTTTCTTTTACTTTTTAATGAGCCTGGGCATTTGACCTGTTATCCACCTTAGAACAGATGCAGCAGTCCATGCCATCAAAATGAATTTTCAAGATGTTATTGTCCTTTTGCATGGAGCTCTTAAACTCCCATCACAGCAGCCATTCTGCCTATGCCCGGCATGCCTGAGCTCAGCAGTATGAGGTTTTCTCTTTGAGATCTCAGATTAGCTCAAAGGCCAGTATCAAGCCGATACAAACCTTTACTTAACAAGGGTTCCATTATTCAGGGTGATGTTCTGCTCACATTGTTCCCTTTTGAAAAATTCTTTTTCACTCTATAGTGAATGTCTTGTTGTTTCTTTATAGGTGCATTAAATCCTGCTCTGCAAGCTTTTACAAAACGTTTTTCCCTACAAAAAACATCCCAGTTCTGGCCAAAGTCTGGATGCTTGAAACACGCACATTTCATGTGATGTTTCAGATTACTACAGGTGCACATTGACTCCGACTCTGATTTTTAGCCTTTGGCATATAGAAATCCTGGAATTCCTGAACTTTTATCTGTTCTTCAGTGACTTAGGGTTTGGTTAGCCTCCATACTGTATTACTGTGTTCTGTTCCATCTAACTCTTGCGATCAGATCTGGTTCTGTTTCGCTAATGTTAAATAATCTCTGCTTTTTCACAGGTTAAATCAAGACTGTTGATTAGATTTTTTTTTTCCCCTTGATTTTGATATCTGATCCCCATTACAATTTGTTCTGACACAATGATTATAATAACAGTAAATGATGTATTTTGAGTTAAGACAAGTTACAAATCTGCTGTACATGGCTCATAAGTTTTTCAACTCTGATTGGTTTCTCTTTTAAAGCTGATAACTTTCAAGTGTACTTTCTTTCGTACCCCTTTAGTACCTTTCATGATCACTGGCACAGACTTCAACACTTCCCTATGCAAACCTGAATAGACAGAAATGTAGTGCCTGTCTCCTAGCAATATTTAAAAAAAATAGCCACTTCAAGGCCATCTTTCTTTCGTGATGCCTTCCCAGAAAACTTAATGGTCACTTGAGCTTTTTTCCCTTGTCTGATACATTTCTGTCCGACATTTCTGAAAATGTCACCTTTCTTGCAGTTTTAACTACCTCTTCATGAAATACCTTATTCATTACTCATTTCTTTTCCTAAAACATTCTCTGTATTTTTGAATCTGTTTTGTTTGTTCTCTCGCTCCTTGCATCGAGAAATATTCTTTGCTTTGGGAGCTCCTGGAGATTTCAGGCTTACAGTTTTTAAGTGCAGTGAGTCATTATTACAACAAAAGGTAAAAATGAAGACAATGTGAAGAAATAGTACATGAGGGAGGGAGAGGAATCCATGTAGCCCACTCTCAGCCTGCACATCAGCTAACTCTGAGAGGGTTGCTCCAAGCCAGCACGTTTCAGTCTCTGTCATGGCCCCTTGTCCTCATGAGCATGGCACACACAACCTGCTATCACCTACACTCTAGGAAAAACACTCACTTTATCAGCTAAGCCAGAAACATGTTAAAGAAATATTCTGGACACTAAAGTACAGCAGGCCTCTGTACTAGAAAAGGTGCAGATAATTATTTCAGCTATTGACAGAATAAGTGTTATGATAGCATGGGATAATGGCCTAGTTTGCTGTGAGACAAAAATACAGCTAATTTACTGCACTTTGGGAGAAAGGTTGAGATGTTTACAACCATGAGATTCTTGTCCTATCTCTGGGGCTTGAGATCTGCTAAGCTGGCAGCCAAACAGGGAGTCTTGTGAAGATAAGACAGTCCTGTTCTGGCTAAACCAACAGATGCAAATAAATCTTGAAGGCCAGACTATCTGAGTGGAGTCCTTTTCCTAATTAACGGCAAAATTAATATTACAGTTTATGCCCCTGAGTATGCTAATGAGCCTAACGGAGTACATGACTATGTTACTCAACTCTCCACACAAATCATGCTAAATGTCACCTAGAAGGCAGGGACAGACAGAATTAAGATATAAAGCCCACAAAGGGAATACATCTCTTGGGGA
>WEIS01014554.1:0-11620 GCA_013389965.1 Todus mexicanus | reverse complement strand
GCGCCACCAAATACCTCATTCTTTTCCATGTTCTTTGTTAGTAGCTCCCCTGAGCAGAGGGCCCACATTCTCCTTAGCCTTCCTTTCACTGTCGATGCATGTAAAGAAACCTTTCTTGTTGCCCTTCACGCCACTTGTAGTTTCAGTCCCAGCTGAGCTTTGGCTTTCCTAACTCCGTTCTTGCATGCTTTAGAGATGTGTCTATATTCTCCCCAGGTAGCCCATCCTTACTTCCACTTTCTGTAGCTTCTTTTTTGCCTTCGGTGCAGTTTGGAGTCTTTTCTTCATCTGTGCTGGCCCATGCTCAATCTTCTGTAGAGTGAAGGTACTTGTGCTTTGAGGAGGTTGTCTTTGAAACCCACCATCTCTTCTGGGCTCTCCTTTGCCTGCCAAGGTAGTCTCCCACTAGAGCCTGCCAATAAACACTATTTGCTTTCCTGAAGTTCAGGGTTGGTGACTCCATTTGCTTTGCTTACTGTTAAACACTAATTACAACTACATAATCCCACATATTAGTGAGAGAAAACTTGTTCCCTTTAAGGTTTATTCTCTTCTGATTTCAGTTACTCACCCTAAAACAAACTAAATGAGGACATTCAGAAGACCACCATCTTTTGTTAAAATTTAGATCAATCGATTTTTTTGCAATTTCTCTTGGGACAACGTGAGCATCTACTTTTACTTTTTAATCTTAAATGATGTTTGGAATCTTCTGACTCTTTCATGGCCTGTACTTCCGTTAGGGACCATACATATTATTGATCAAATGTTTCTCCTGCCGGGGATCTTGTCAGTTTTTCCAAAAGCAATATAGGCATGTTGCCATACTCAGTCTTTGACAGCAATAAAATACCACCTTTTCCCAAGCATATTTTAAAGCAATGCTTTTTAAAATATTCTTTTAGATAAAGAGCAGAAGAAACCTCATGTGTTGGAATTTTGCATGACCCTCCCTCCTACATCACTACAGATAACAGATTTAAATAGTTTTCACAAGAAGAGTTTATGATACACAACTTAAAGCTTCTTTCTGTTATTTTGATCCTAATTCGATAAATTACTTCAAGTCTGTGGCCTGAATTGCCCCCCAAGGCTGCTGTACTAGTATTACTTCAAAACTCGTGCAGGGATCAAGAAATCCTAGGAATGTCAGCTGGTGTTCTTGATCTTAACTTATTCCCTCAGACCTAAAGAAAAACCTGTCTCCTGGGGAAAGACAACCATAAGCCTAAAGAAAAAGTATTTATGTCTCCACCTCTCCTTGGGGCTCCCATTAATAAGGCAAGTCTTAATGTTCTACTAAATTATTTATTGGCTGAAATGGAATTTAAATTTGTCCTTTGGTGTTCTCTAAGTCAGATCTTAACTATTACATTCCTGTCAGCCAATATCTTTCTTCAGCTGCAATTATACTTGAAATTTTACTTGGAAACCTGAATTCAAAATATCATCTTCAAAGGCTTAGTAAATGCAACATGAGGAAATGAAAACCATATGCAGAAAAATTGCTTAAACAAACAGATTCTTTGCAAGTTCAAAATTAATCTGTACTAGAAAGAAATAGGAAACAAAACACATAATACAAATATGTGCAGTCGGTTTATTACAAAAAAGCAAGACCGCTTCATTTTTAATTGTAAAGCATTAGGAGAATAGTACTTTCTGTCAAAATTATCAGACACATACACCTCACTGGATTTAGTATCAGTTGAAACAAGTGCTTAATTTTGCATTTTTTTCTGAACTGGTAAGGAAGTATTGCTACCATTTCTTACTCATGTTACTGTAATAAAAGAAGCATGCTTAGTTTTTTCCCTGGAAAAGTTTTCAGTGCTCTGACTGGTCCTGAGACAAATATTTAAAAAAACCCAGAAAACCAAACCTAACCTTTTCTAATTTATATCACAAATTCTTATCACAATTTCTGCAACTGTGAATCTTCTATGTATATATTTCCCACAGTCTCTCTGCAAAAAACCAAAAAGGAAATAATGAAAGCAAGAAATAGAGCAAAGAAGAAAAAATCTCAATGTAGAGTGATAAAATAAGTGAGAGTGTGTAGTCTCCAGCCTCTGCCATGGGGTTTGTTGTTCAAGAAGGACCTTGGGCAACCTGCAGAAAAAGAACTACCTTAGAATCACAGAATAGAATCACAGAATCATTAAGGAGGGAAAAGAAATCTAAGATCAAGTCCTGCCTTCAACCCAACATCCCCATGGTCACTAGACCATTTCTCATGTCTACCTGTTTTTTGAACACCTCCAGGGATAGTGACTCCACCACTTCCCTGGGTAGCATGTTCCAATGCTTTACCACTCTTTCAGTAAAGAATTTTTTCCTAATGTCCAACCTAAACCTCCCCTGAGGCCATTTTCTCTTGTCCTGTCATTAATTACTTGGAAGAAGAGACCAACACCAGCCCCACTACAACCTCCATTCAGAGGTAGAGAATGATAAGGTCTCCTCTCAGTCTCCTCTTCTCCAAGCTAAACAATCCCAGCTCCCTCAAGTCTCTCCTCACAAGACGTATTCTCCAGACCTTTCACCAGCTTTGTTGCCCTTCTCTGGACCTGCTTGAGCACCTTGATGTCTTTCTTATACTGTGGTGCCCCAAACTGGACAGAGTACTTAAGCTGCGGCCTCACCAGTGCTGAGTACAGGGGCGTGATCACTTCCTTGCTCCTGCTGGCCACGCTATTCCTGATACAAGCCAGGATGCTGTTAGCCTTCTTGGCCACCTGGGCACACTGCTGGCTCATGTTCAGCCAGCTGTCAACCAGCACTCCCAGGTCTTTCTCCATCAGGCAGCTTTCCAACAAGCGCAGGATCCAGCGCCTCACCTTGTTCACCTCATACAATTGACTTCGACCCATTGATCCAACCTTGAAGGGACAGCAGTTAATGACATGACAAGTTGCACCCAAGTGAAATCTTGACAGTATGGAAGGAAAGAAAAGAAAAGAAACTTTGGAAGATCTAACTTCCATCTAAGACAAAAGTAAGACAGATGGATTGTGGTAAAGAAGGAGAAATAGAAAAATAAATCGATAACAAAGTGGCAGGCGATTCTTCTTCCGTGTGTAAAGTTTCTGCCTTGAAGAACTAAAGACTTGAAGCAGACTGTGTCAATACAGGCAGTATGAAATGTACTGAGGGATAATAGTGTTACCAACCATATATAGCATGGTATAAGACAATTTGAAAGAATCTAGACAAATTTGACATTAGAATAATAAATTACCATATTATGAACAATTACTATAAAGAACACTGGGAAAGTTCTTTACAGAAAAGAACAACATAGAAATAATCTCCTGGCAGCATAGATAGTGCAGTGTGAATTCAGTGCTCTGAATAACCAAAGTGAAGATGAGCTGACACACAAAAAGTTGAGAAAAAATGACTGAAAAGCACTAGCATGAAGTGGAATCCACAGCTATTAGGTAGAAGATAGCAACTACTATCCTTAATTCAGATTACTGCAACAAAGACATTGGAAAAGTGTGTATCCAGAGGAACATTAAAAGGAAGGACTATACTTACCGAAAAGAAAATGAGAAAGGAAGAATTTGGAACTGTAAGCTTAAGACAGACAGGCTGCTTTCCTACAACCATAGAATCACAGAATCACAGAGTGTTAGAGGTTGGAAGGGACCTCTGGAGATCATCTAGTCCACCCTATCTGCCAAAGCAGGGTCACCTAGAGCAGGCCACATAGGAACACATCCAGGTGTGTCTTGAAATTTTCCAGAGAAGGAGACTCCTTGAAGCTTCTTTTCAACATTGAATTTTCTTGCAGGAAGATTTATGGCAAATGCAGAAAGGCAAAAACCCTTCTAACAGAATACAATCTTACACAAGAAATGCTAGGTAGATGATGTAAAATCATATCTCACAACTGGATTAGATCAGTGATAAAATGGTTCAAAGTACTAGTCTGTGTAGGAGGGACATATAGAAAGTATGTTGGAGAAGTGTGCTGCACTTGGAATAAAACAATCAAGTAATAGTACATAAATCAAGAGATTTTCCAAAGTCTTTCTTTTAATATCTTTGTTTCTACTTGTTGTCCTGCTGCACCATATAAGGAGAAGCCATTTAATGATGAAAGATAGGAAGCCTATTTCACACTTGTTTTCTTATAGATAATCTGAAATGATACACAGATTGATAGCAAAACAATTCCACTGGTGATAGCTGCAGACACTGTCTCAAAGGGTACAGAAATGGCATTAAGGTTAAACAAATGCGAGCAATCAAAGATATTAGAAAGATCTATACCAGAAGAGACTGCACCAGCTTGGCTCGCTCTGCCTTACACTGTCATCAACACTACCCTGGTGTGTTTTCCGCTTCATACATTCTTACACGCATCAAAATCTTACCAGAAGCAGTGAGGTTGGCAGGATTAATATTGAAAAGAGAGAAATAGCTAAAACCAATTACATATACCATGGAAAATGAGATATATGTAATAACTGACTATGTATACAAGACAGAAAACAGACTGGCTAAAGGTGGGATCAAGTAACAAACTAACTGGGCAATGTCTTGCTTCTGAGACTAGGACAATAATATGTAAAAGGCGAGTGTCAGGAGGACAGAGCCAGGCTCTGATGTTCAATGTTCAATGTTAGGATAAGGGGCAACAGGTGCAAGCTGGAGCATAGGAGGTTCCATGTAAATGTAATGAAAAACCTTTTCACTGTGAAGGTGACAGAGCCCTGGAACAGGCTGCCCAGAGAGGTTGTTGAGTCTCCTTCTCTAGAGACATTCAAAACCTGCCTGGATTAGTTCCTTTGTGACCCAGTCTAGGTGATCCTGCTCTGGCAGGGGGGTTGGACTAGATGATCCTTCGAGGTCCCTTCCAACCCATGGCATTCTGTGATTCTGTGATTAAAAGAGATACAAAACACACACAGATAGAGATGGAAGGAACAGCCTGAAGAGTGATTAAGAAATACTAGTGAAGAAACACATTTTAATTTGATTAATGGCAAGTTAAACCTGGCTTGCAAAAGACTGAGAGAAGAACGTTTAAACAGCTCAGAAACTATCTGTACCAGCTACATTCAAACAGAGAGACAGGATAGGAAAGCTGCTTTAGAAGGCAGGATGGACGGCTCAGGTCCAGGATCCAGCAGCCGCAGTCCAAATGGATCTGCTGGGGGGCAAAGTTGTCCGTACTGTGCCTTTATAGAATTAGGGATTAAAATTGAAACAAATCATTGTCACATTGGCAAAGTAACAGATGATCAGATCGCATAATCTTATGGGCAAAAATAGTTACTGCTAATGCAGTATGTGTTACAAGACTAAAAAGAGGGAGAGAGCTTAGCTGAGGACACTTTTTTTGGCAACTGATGGACATGTTTATTTATGATTGTTTTAAAAAAAAAATTTAAAAAGAGCAATTAACAGCAGAAAGTGTGAAGAATTTGGGTTATAGATAAGATGAAAGCACTGTCAAGTATCTTCTTTTCTGTGTAATCTCCCAAGTGACCTTGTCATGACAAAAGCTACCTAAAGCAGTTTTATTATAAAATCAGGAGTCCATCAAGCTGCTGTGAAGAACACTGGAATACTAAGAACAGGTAAAACACTTGAAATTTATTGATGTGCTGGTCCAAGTCCAGACTGCTTCAGCAACTTTATTCCCCCTCGAAGTCTTGGTGGTTGAGGGAAAATAATGCTACTGGAATGGGCTGCCCAGGGAGGTGGTTGAATCACCATCACTGGACGTGTTTAAAGGGCATTTAGATGAGGTGTTAGGGAATATGGTTTAGGGGTGAATTTTGCAGAACAGGGTTAACGGCTGGACTCAATGATCCCAAGGGTCTTTTCCAACCTCAAAGATTCTATGATTCTATGAAATATGTGCTGCTTAAGATCTCACTGTTATCAGATTCTCTGCACTAACTTTTTTTATTATTATTTGTTCATGTTACAGTTCAAGATTTTCTCCTTTAGAGCTCAGTGGGCCGCCCTAGGAGCGCCGGGGCATGAGGCCACCANCGAGGGCGGGAGGGTGAAAATGGAGGGGCTGCGGGGCAGGGCTGGGGCTGCGGGCACGGAGCCGAGCCGGGGCCCCGCTCCAGCGGCCCCTGGTTTGGTGCCGCCGGCGGGATGGGTTCTGCGTGGGCCCTCCCCACTCCACCCCGCGGGGAGGGAAAGCGAGCAGGCCCTGAGGGCTGGTGCGTGGTTTTCCTTGCACCATGCACCGAAGGAGTGCGCGGGTGTGAGGGAGGAAGCGTTTTCCTTTTGACATTTGTGTGCCTGGTCAGATGTTGCGTGGTTTCGCCTCAGGATTTTCTTGCCTGCCGAGCTTTCAGGCCTCTTTGTCTTCCAGCTCTGCCTAGTTGGCCTTACTGTCCATGCAAACCGACAGCGTTTCCACTTGGGTCAGCCTTCCCAAACTTAGCAAGTTTGCTATCAGTGCACTCCCACCTAGGTGCTTTAAAGCGCCCGTGGCTCTTTCTTTGCTTGTGTATTTTTTCATGTATTATTTTCATAATGTTCCCCGTGAAAATAACCCTTCTGCTTCCCTGTGAGGCCTGCATTTCTGCTGTCCTCCAGACTTTTAGAATAAGGTAGTTAATTTCCACCAAAGATGATTACAGTTTTCAGTATTGTGGTAATTTTGTGGCTGGATACTGGCACACAGTGAAGGAAAGGTGAGAGAGGTTTATCTCCTGCATGGTCATTGTGGAGGTAGCAGCTTGGCCACGCATCACAGGCAGCTACAGGCTGACCCCAGCATGTGAGATTTCTTGTCCTGTAGCAGCACTGATAGACAAAGAGCAAGTTACAGTTACTGCAGAGGTAAAGGTGATTGGAGATGTGGGTCTGTAAGAAAGCAGGAAGGCTTTGTAAGTTCTGCTAGCAAGATTTCAGCTCCTTATCTCCTCTGTTTCTATGGGGAAATAGAAAATTAATGAAAGATCACAGAGTATTTGCAGGAGATTCTTTCTTCTGAAAAGCTGCGTCATTAAACAAAGATTGATTATGTTGTGTTCAACTTTTTCTGTAAGTCGAGGAATGTTTTGTTTTCAAATTTAACTTTCTACTAACTTTTTTTTTTCTCTTCAGTTAGAGCCATGGCATTGAAGCAGGTTTCCAGCAACAAATGCTTTGAGGGTTTCCAGAAGGTGTTTGAACATGACAGGTAAGCACTACTAAAGCGACCTGGTGCTTACAATGGGGCAGTGAATCTGTGCTATCATTGCTGTCAGTGTTCTGAGTCTGTAGGAAAATAATGTGTTCTCACTTTACATCCATATTTCAGTAAGGAATGCTGGCTCCTGCTGCTTTGACTGTGTTCTTGTCTTTCTGTGTTAATGTTTAACATGTCTAGTATACTTAGTGCTGCAGATCTGAGATGGGAAGCTGGTATTTTTACCTTTGGAAATGAAGCTCCATTAGTTTGGGTTGTCCTGTTTGCAGCACAGAGAACCGCTGTTTTGTGCACTCTACTGGATATTTCACTTCTATGCGGTCTTAAAAAATGCTATGAGCAGACAGACACAGTAGATAGATTCGTGTTTGATGAAGGTGAACAGAAAAACATCTTTTTTGTGGTAATTTCTGATTCTAAGAAAGTTATGCTTACATAAGCTTAAAAGCAGGCAGTTTTACACTTCAGTATTAATGGAGCAGCTGGTTAGTCTGTAGACTTAGAAGACTGAAAACCTCTCTTACTGGGGCATGCAGTGCAGTGTCTGCAAGTCACGTGGACGTGCTCTTAAGTATAAACTAGTTTCCAGTTTAAGAGGCAAAGCTCAAGTTAAATTTGTCTGAGGTTCAAAATGCAATTTTCAAACTGTTCCTGGTTAGAAGCACCACAAAAAGGTGGCTTGCTTGTAAGTCCTTGTTTTTCAGAACAAGGTAGGATGCTGAGCTGGTGCCAATTCAAGAGTTTTCAGAGGCTGAGTTTTAAAATTGCTTTTCACTTTGTTTAACTTGATAGTTATAATTCACTGACCAAATCTCTCTGTGAACAAACTTTCTTTTTTTTTAATGTTAGTTGTTAACTAAGTAGTGGTGATAACGAAGAGTATTTTCTTAATACAGTGCAGAGCTAAAATGCAAAATGAAATTTGGAATCTACTTGCCTCCGAAAGCAGAAACAGCGAAGTGTCCTGTGCTGTATTGGCTCTCGGGTAAGTAAGGTGAATTTTAGTCACTTAAAAAAGATTATCTTAAGCATGTTTAAGCCACGGTGCTATGGTTACTGTAAACCTGATGTAGAGCTGCTACAGTAGCAGCTCCTGCATTCTACAGAAGATCATCTTCTAGAACAGGCATTTACTTTGAGTGTCAGGGGGTAACCTATCAGGTTGCATTCTAAAATGACCAGCGTTCATAATGTTCTACCCTTTTGTTCTAAAATGTGCGTACTTTTCATTCTGAAACATAGATGAAGTTTCCCCTGAAAGGCCTTCTAGCTGGGGACACCTGCTTCCCTTTGACCCCCTATGACAGCCTGCTTCAGCGAACAGGATAAGGGACAAATCGCAGCCCATGGGAGCAGCAAATTTGTCCTCTGGACCCCACCTTATTCTAAGCGCTGTTTCACAGGACACAACTGGTGAACGTGGAAAGGCAGCTGCCATTAGCTGCCTTGGTGCTAGCACATCTAGAGTGAGGTAGCCCTGCAGGATCCGAAGAGGATCTGGAGGGCTGCAGAGTGTTGTCTGGCAGGAGTGAAATTGTCTCATCCACAGCATCGTGTCTTCATCCCCTCCAGCTCCTGCAGTGTACTATCCAGCTGCTGTCTTTCTGGATGTTAGGGAAGCTGGGATGGGACTGTTATGGACAAACATGTGCTCTCAGTTACCCTGCCTTTGCTCCTCCACATTATCCTGTCATCTCCCACAGAGCTGAGTCTTGCACCAGAAGTGCATAAATTAAGGCTTTGCTTTCAAAATGGTCAGAGTTATGTTGGTGACGGCTCCATGATTAATTAATTACATCTTTTTTTTTCTGCCCCCTGTTATTCAAAATGAAAAGCAGAAGCTCTGTGTATTTTGTAATTTTAGGAGTTGCTTTATTGAGACCTACTTAGAAAGTTGAAGAACTGACTGGTAGTTTGAAGACTCTACTCCTTGTGTGTGTTCATTTCACAAAATAGCTAGTAGGCTTGGTTTGTAGAATAACAGTGGACAGGGTAAAAATATTTATGAAGTTGGAAGCATCAAAATTGTCTGAAATACTCCAAGTCATGCAGCACATTTATTTTTTGAATCTAAACCATGCTGTCTTGGCTAGTATGCTAGTAAAATTAAGTTATGTGCAGCTTGTCCTTAGAGAAAACTAGAATCATTAGACCCTCTCAAATGGCATAGTGAAGAAAAATGGAAATATTAGTGTGGAGTGTTATTTATTTGTGATTGAACTTCAGTTGGGCCTGCTGCAGCACAAAAGACATGGATAGCTCTGGGTTTTGGAGCCAATGTGCTTACAGGGCCTTTATCCTGTCTGAAGGATGTAGGATTTGTCAGACCATGTGTGTAATTCTGTAATGGGAACAGCTGAAATGGCAGGAGGGAGAAAAAAAAAACAGTTGCAGGGTCAGATGTCAGAAGTTAACAATGTTACCCCTAGCCACAGTGTCCGCTGTCAGTGGATTTAAATATGGGGCACTTGAGGAAACTCTGTATGCCGGGGGTATATGAGTACACCTTGACCTGGTTTTGATAAAATATTAGTGTTGCTAATGTGTGAAAGTGCAGCTGTGACTGTTTCTGTGGATTAAGTATTGTTGAACCTGGTGAAAAGACCTTTCCATGTTTGTGGAGATAGGAGTCCCTCTTGTTCCTCAAAACCTCTTCTGTGAGAAAGCTTTCCGAAACTGTAGGCTGTGGGCAATGTGTAATATTTCTCTATTACCATTATTTCTCTTTACTATTATTTCTCTAGGGTTAACTTGCACAGAACAGAATTTTATAACGAAAGCTGGTTTTCATCAAGCTGCAGCTGAACATGGCCTCATTGTAGTCGCGCCAGACACAAGCCCACGTAAGTTGTAACAGCAGACATGATAACAGTCGTTGCACTGAAGGACATTGTCTTTAGCCTCAAAGAATGGCGTGCTGCAAAGTGTGCTGCCCACCTGAGGTGGAATATGACCTCGCCTCTGTATCTCACCTTTTTTGCTAGATTATATTGACTGTATTCTTAATAACATGGTAGTGAATGTTGGACATTTGAAACTCCTTTATTGTTGTGGCACTAAAACTAGAACAAAGGGACCATTGAGTTCGGCACAAACAAGGAGAGGGGGGAGAAAAGAGAAATCAGGAGGCACGCGTTACCAGAAACACTTGGCGCTTTGTGGCTTGTTGAGACTTTTGTCATCACACTAAGACGTAGTATTTACTCTTTACTGTATTCTGTGTTCTGAAGGCAATTAATTACATGTCTTCAGAGGATTCCAATACTTAGAAAAGCAACCCAGAAACCTTTCCCCCTCGCAGCTACAATAGGCTCCTGAGGAATGGCTTTTTAAAATTCTAATGCTGGGTTTTGTATAAGGCTGAGCTTATGTGTGGTATGGGAAACCTGAAAATGGTGGAGCTGCAGTTACTGGAAGTACTGTGTTTGAGGATTCAGGGTATTATGGTTAGTGTTTGCGGGATTCTGCTGGAAGTCTCATGAGTGTTGTAAATGAAGATACTAGAAGAATACTAGAAGACTGCCACCTTTAAGATTTAGTGGGTCAGGTCTGAACACAAGTAAGATGGGAATGAAGCGATATTCTTGCCAGAAAATAGTTTCCATGTCTAGGTTTTGAAGATGTGTCAAGTCAATGAACAGAAAATGTGTGTTTCTAATGAAGAGGAGGGACAGAAGAGCAAGACTCGTGTATTAATTAACTAACTGCCCACTTCATTGTTCCTGTGTGCGGCAAATTAGAGATGGGCAACTAGCCTTTGCATTTTTCACATCAGGTAATTATACTGGGACTTGGTTTTTCTGTTGTCTAAGTTGTCACTAGCACTGCCTGACTGCAGTTGCGTAGTTCATTGCTTTCTCCATTTGCTTTTAAAACACTCGTTGTAGCTTCTTTCTTCCCCTTTAGTCTAATAACTCATTAGGATTGCCCTGCTCTTCAGATGAGTTTCAGTGTGTGTTTCATATTACACTCTTAGATTTTGGCTCAGAGACCCCAAAGGTTCTTAAATATCTTTGAGCTGTCCAGAGATGCAGTTGAAGAGCAGTTCAAATTTAATCACAAATAAAGAAATCTGAGCATATGTAGTGAAAATGCTTATATATGCTTTTAAACTGTGTAGTTATGTGAGAATTACTTTCCAGGAGATTTATCTGGATGGGGAAAAAGACTGCGTGAAAGAATGAAATACCTGTCATTACAGACCCTCTGTCAGGCCCTTATAGACTTCCGCTCTCCCTTTTCATAAGCGTTTGCTTTTCCAAACAGGTGTGCTGAGCAACATTTTGCAGGTTCCTTTTCAAATTTCTTTTTTCAAGGCTTCCCTGAGTTTCTTTCAGCAGAACTGGTGTCACCTTCATTTCCTGTCAGGACTTTGTGAGTTTTAGTCTATCTCTGAGACACCAAAGATAGACTTTTATATCCAACGTGTTGTGTAAGCACCCTCAG
>WEIS01014550.1:60564-88332 GCA_013389965.1 Todus mexicanus | reverse complement strand
ATAATACATCTTTACTTAGGAAGCTAAGTATTCTGGACTGTTTGATATATTTATTATTAATAATATTTTATATATATTTACTGTTTTTTTAATTATACATCTTTATTTAGGAAACTAAGTATTCTGGATTATTTAACATAAATGGCACTCTTTTTTTCAATCACTTTTTACTCTANAATGGCACTCTTTTTTTCAATCACTTTTTACTCTAGGAGTGCCTTGCACCTGCCCATTGTGTACTTTGGACAGGAGGAGCTGTGTCACCACCTCCGAGGGCGTCCAGCTTGCCAAGGAACTAGGAGCCACTTATCTCGAACTGCACACTCTTAATGACTTCTACATACAAAAGTATTTTGGAGGAGTGGTGAGTGAGAAGCCTCTGGGTTCAAAGCAGGGTGGTACACTGTTGAGGTTCATGACTGATGTCAGGGCTTTGTAGAGTGAGCAAGGACACACTGTAAGTCCTTCCACTGAGGGCACATTGCCACTGATGAGAGATTTAGGTTAGAGACAAGGAAGAAATTGTGACTGTGAGGGTGGTGAGCAGCTGAGAAAGGTTGCCCAGAGAAGCTGTGGATGCCTCATCACTGGAGCTGTTCAAGGCCAGGCTGGATTGGGCTCTGAACAATCTGGTATAGTGGGAGGTGTCCCTGATTATATTGATGGGGCGGGAACTAGATGATCTTTAAGGTCCATTCTAACCCAAATCATTCTGTGGTTCTATGAGTCTATGAAGCTAGCTGAATTGGCAGCACTGAGGTTACTCCAGTTTCAGGTACCTTCTGGGAAGGTTTAGGAAAGCCGTACTACACACTTTAAAGATTTTCCCCCTCTCATTTGTGTCCTTTTATCTTGCTGGGATGGGATAATCAAAACCCAGCTGGACAAGGCTCTTGATAACCCCATCCTGCTTGGAGGATGAGTCCTGGTTTGAGCAGGTGCCCTGGGGGAGTGACCTCCGCAGGCCTCTTCCAAGCTGAATTATTCCATAATATTTTGGTATTTTTAATTTTAATTGCTCCAGCTCTCACAGCTATTTTATTTGTAAAGTGAGACAGTTAAGATTGTTGAATTTTCTGATTTTTTAGCATATTGTTGTGGTTGCTTAGTTCCCAGTTGTGATTCAGTTTGAAATTCTAAGAAGAGTTCGGGGCCAACCGCAGTGAAGCTGAAGGAGGCAGCAGCTGAGAGGCTTCTTAAAATATCTCAGCAATAATAAGCTTGTTCTTTTCCACTCTTCTGAAGACAGGGAAGCCCGCTGAGCAGTTTCTAAATACAGACTTTAAGATCTATTTCTCTTCTCCATAAGGTTATATCACACTGATATTTTAAGTTTTATGAAGTGCTTTAAACTCAGCCTGATTTCGAACCTTTTGGTTACTTTTCCAGTGGCATTTGGGTTTGGACACAAAAATGTAATTCTTTAGACACAATAATTTCACATCACGTGGTCTAGTAAACAGTAAAGACCAGGTGCTATCCTAGTGCACACATTGCAATTTCCACGGGATTTGTGTATGCTCAAATGTGCTCAAGACCAGGTTGCTCAAAAAGTCCCATCCAACCTGGTCTTCAGTATATTTGTGGCTGTCATTCCTGGGAAGATTAAATACAAGAGAATCAACCGCTGTCAGTTGAATAATTAGTCTTTTAAATCATGCTAATTCCACCTAAATGTGGTTCCTTGTCCTGGTGAAGGAATGTTTGGCCTCTTGTGGGTAACTGTTCATGGTGGCAGTAGTTTCAGTCACACCTACAGCACCTGCTCATTCTCCTTAGTTTGATGTCTAGGTTGTTCTTAAATAACTAGGATTTTTAACAAATACATTTTGTGTTTTAGCTGGAATATTTTATGATCCAAAGTTTGAATCAGAAATCATCTGAAAAAATGAAGAAAAGGAAGAAGACGCAGAAGTGCCATCGAATTCAACCACCTCAGCTTGAACAGCCAGGTGCCCACTGATGTCTGGTTGCCAGTATCGTTCATTACATGTGTTATGTTCTTTGCACAATTAACATTTTCGTTCCTGTGAGAAATGTTATCTATCATCAGCTACACTGGTTATGTTACTCTGGTAACTTTTAGTGATGGTTTAGTTTGGGAAGAGTTGTGAAGCATTATGTAACATTGCAATGGACTTCTAATTCAGACAAAAATAATGGGAATGCTTTTCTGCTGCAGTTGAAATAATGCATTAATAATTAATGCATTCATTCAATAATAATTAATTAATAAAAGCTTTATATAAAAGCTTTACAGACAAATTATAAAAGCAAGTCATTACATCATGCTTTATTATTCAAAAATATCATCAAATAATACTTTTATTTGCTGCAAATAGAACAAGGGGGACGTGTATCTCCCTTGCATGTGATTTCCTGCATGTGATTTCTGGCATCTGGTGCATTAATTCAGTGAAAGAATTACTGTCAAGTAGTCACCTCTAAATATGAAGTTGGCTCTTCTCACAAGTACTAGAAATTCCCTCAGATCCCTTAAGTTTGGGACTCAAAGCCAGGGTTGCTTACAAACCTCAATGCTTAAAGAGATTTTGTAAAAGGATGAACACTTTTTGCTAAACTTGGTATTTCTTATATTTCTTACTTTACCCTACTAAGTATTTCCATTTTTAGAGTATTTTACTAAACATATTCAAATAGCACATTAGAAATTTTATTACCAAACACTTCTTTCAAAAATTGGACTTCATTCAATCAGGTCTCTGGGAATAGAGTTGTCTTGCAGCTAATACTTGCTTCAGATCTACAACCTGACTCATTATCTTCTGCAGAAAAAATGCCGATCCTGAAGGGTGAAGCCTCTCACTACAACACAGACCTGCACAACCTGCTCTGCTGCTGCCAGTGTGCAGACGTGGCCTTTTACCCTAAAGACCTCAGCACCGTGGTGGAGGCTCACAAGGTCATCCTCTGCTCTGTTAGCCACCTCTTTATGCTGCTTTTTGAGGTGAAGAACCCTGTCGACATCTGCGATGCCTCCATCATGCAGACAGCAGAGAGCCTCTTTGCAGTGGAGAATGAGGCCACCTTCCCCTCAGCCCCCTGCAGCGTCCTACCCTGTGTCCCACCAGTGAGGGTGGTGGTGAAGGACTCTCTCTTCTACTCCTGTCTCCCAGATATCCTGCACTTCATTTATTCAGGTACCCCCTGGGAATGGGTCCAGCAACTCACAGAATCACAGAATAGTAGGAGTTGAAAGGGACCTCTGGAGATCACCTCATCCAACGCCCTGCTCCAGCAGGGTCAGCCAGAGCAAAGGGCCCAGGATTGCATTGTCCAGGTGGGTCTGGAATGTCTCCAGAGAAGGAGACTCCACAACCTCTCTGGGCATCCTGGGCCAGACTCTGCCACCCTTACAGCAACAAATTTTCTCCTCCTGGTCAGATGGAACCTCCTGGGTTCCAGTTTGTGCCCATTTCCCCTTGTCCTGTGGTTGGGCACCACTGACAAGAGTCTGCCCCATCTCTTTGTCCTCCCGGGGGCCCTTTAGCTATTGAACAGAATTGTTCTTCTCCAACTAAACAGCACCAGGGCTCTCAGCCCTTGCTAGTCACAGAGATGCTCCCGGACACTTAACATTTTTGTAGCCTCTGCTGGACTCTCTTCAATAGTTCCTTGTCTCTCTTGAGATGGTGATCCCAGAACTGGGCACAGGACTCCAGAGGTAGCTTCCCCAGGGCAGAGTATAGAGGGAGGAGAACCTCCCTCAACCTTATTTCTCGTGCAGCTCATTGCTCCTAATAAGCGTTCTTCACCCAGCATGCAAAAAGCTGACCCACACACTGAGTTGAGGAATTTGTGTTTATTTCACCAGACTCAGCATAGCCAGGCACATAATAGCAAGCTCATTATTGCATTAGAGGTGTGTATTTTAGCATTATAGCTACGTGAGATTGATTCAGGATACACTTTTGGCTTGGCCAAAAGATGAACCAACATGTGCCCAGGTGGCCAAGAAGGCAACCAGCATCCTGGCATGGGTCAGCACTAGTGTGGCCAGCAGGACTAGGGCAAGGATTGTCCTCCTGGACTGGGCCCTGGAGAAACCGCACCTCGAATGCTGGGTTCAGTTTTGGGTCCCTCAATCCAAGAAGGACCTTGAGGAGCTGGAGGGTGTCCAGAAAACAACAAGGAAGCTGGGGAAGGGTCTAGAGCACAAATATTGTGAAAAGTGGCTGAAGGACCTGGGGCTGTTCAGACAGGAGAAAAGGAGGCTGAGGAGAGATTTTTCTCCTCTCTGCAACTCCCTGAGGTAGGGTTGGTCTCCCAAGGAACAAGCAACAGGACAAGAGGAAATGGCCTCAAGTTGTGCCAGGGCAGTTTTAGGTTGGTCCTGAGGAACAATTTCTTCTGCACAAGGGTTGTCAAGCCCTGGCCCAGGCAGCCCAGGGCAGTAGTGGAGTCCCCATAACCCCGGGAGGAGTTTCAGAGCCGTGGAGATGTGGTGGTGGGAGACATGGTTTAGTGGTGACCAGGCAGTGCTGGGTTAATGGTTGGACTTGATGATCTTAAAGGTATTTTCCAACTGAAACAATTCTATTATTTCATATCTGGAGTTTCATTGTTCTTTTGTTTGTTTGTTTTCTGGTTTTGTTTGTTTGTGTTCTTTTTTGTGTTTTTTGTTGTTGTTGTTTGATTGCTTTTTGTTGATTGGTTGGTTGGTTTGGCTGGTTTGGTTTTGTTTCATTTTTGTTTTGTTTGTTTTGTTGGTTTTGTTGTTGTTGGTTTTGTCTTGGGTTTTTTGTTTTTTGGTTTTTTTTTTTCTTTCTTTTTAACCTGCAATATGTAGTGACCGAACTGGGAGGAATTCAGAAACTGATTTTTGAAAGCAAGAGAAATGCCCTACTCTCTCTGCATTTGGTGGCTTTGTTGTAAAAGTACTGTGGAAAATTTATCATGCAAGAATCGCATCTTGCACTTTCTAAGCACGAAGATATGGGTGGATTATGTGCAAAAAAATGCAATTTCTATAGTGTCTGTTTGGCATTGACATCATCTTTTCTCTGCCTGCTAAGGACTGTGCCTTGTTGGTTTATTGATCCAACTTTACTTGATCTTGTGGCAGGTGCTTTCCAGTGGGAACAACTGGAAGAGGATATAAAAAAGAAGTTGAAGGATCCAGAAAAAAGTGAAAACGTGCTTGAGAAAGTTAAATGTATCCTGAAAACTCCAGGGAAGGTACATCTAACATTTTTGGGGTAACCATTAGTATTAGTCACTTAAATTTTGAAAAATTGTGTTGTAGGCAAGGTTTTCATGACAGTCTGTATTTTAGACTCAATTTGGCTTATTTAGTTTTAATTATTTTATCAGTGGTTGTTCATGGGCATGTACACCACAGAAACACAGAGGTGCTGATGCAATACGCAGAATTAATGTAATCAGTAAAAAAGCATGCAAGTAGGGATCCTAAAAGGATTACTCCTATTCACAGTTTTGTACGTTGTCTAACAACATGGTTATGCTTTACTAATTCTTATCTAATAGGGGTTGCCCAGGGAAGTTTTATTTTCCTGAATTTGTGACAAAAGTTTTGCTTCTGAAGTAGATCAGGAGTGGTGGTTTCTCTTGTAAATGTTGTGATATTGGAAGCTGTCTAAAACTCAGTATATTTAATTCAGCAGATGACTTCATGGTAAAACATGATTTATATCACATTATTATGTTAATAAAACCTTTCAGTACGGAGTTAGTTTGAACAGCCATTTACTGGTAGACTTTCACGTTCCCTGATACTATAGCACTTGCACAAAGTACTTTTGTCATTTTTCTGTCAGGTTTGATGAGGTTCTGAGCAACCTGCTCTAGTTGCAGATGTCCCTGCTCAGTGCAGGGGAGTTGAACTAGATGGCCTTGAAAGGTTCCTTCCAACCCAAGATATTCTAGGATTCTGTGACTCTATGGTTGTAAATGGGAAACAATCTCTGACTGTCTTTGGATAACATAATATAAGAACCTTAATTTACTTCTCTCTTTTAAGCTTCTGATTGCTCAGCTGTAGGCTTGCCAGTCCTAGGTGTCCACAGCTAAAATTTTAGTACAGTCGGACTTAGAAAGTCCTCAGAGCTTTTAAGATAATAAGCCTGAGTTTTTGTTGTTTCTTTTGGAGCTTTTTTATACCTTCAGAGTATTTTTGTTTCACATTTGAAAGATTTTTCTTCAGAGACATAGAAATGAATTGTGATTTTTTTCTTGATGTAATTAAAAATCAATTAATAAATAAGATAACCTCATCTGAATTTCACTTATCACAACCTAGCAATATGATTTTGATGTCCCCTTGGGTAGCTTTAGATTCCATTTTTGAAGTGAAAAAAATGAAGCTGAAATACTGACTAAAAGTTCTGTGTTTTGGAGTGTCTTGGCACTAGCATACGCCCATTACCATGGGAAATATCTGAGCTTCAGCCTGTGAGCTTGCTCTTCTATCTGAAAGCAGTGTCAGGGCGATATCAAGAGACATACCGCTTTGGACTGTGTCGCACTGGGTGAGGAGTGTCCCATCAGTGCTCCTGCCAGAGCCTCCAAACCTTGTGTTTCTGTACCCTTGGGCCTGAGCAGGGCATGTATGGAAAAGTTTTGAGTCCAGAAAATCTGTGGTGCAGTCAAACCTGAGCTGGATGGGCAAGTTTTGGCACTGGTCAGAGAGTGTCAAGATGAGAGCTGGGGTGTGGCTGTAGGAGACAGAGACACTGTGGAGCTGTTGCTCATAGGAAACTGTTGTTCATAGGAAAATGAACCATGAAGATTATGGTAGAGGATTGGACATGTGAGAGGCACGGCTGAGGAGCATTAGCAGAAGAACATAAAGCAGAAAGCAAAAGGCTGTTGTTTAGTTTCACTGCAGAAATGATGTATTGTAATCCTTTATTCTATGTGTGACTATATATGACAGTGTTTATTAATAATTCATCTTGCAGCTCAGCACAGTAAAGGACTGCAGGTCTCACCAGATAAAAAAACTGTACAATACTTCTCTCAGGATGTTCTTTAATACACCTGTCCTGGCTGATGTCATCTTCAAAATACAAGGTACCGTATCTCTGCTGCCATTGACGTGGGCATAGCCACACCTTCAGCTTTTGTCCTCGCTGCAAGAGAGGGGGAAGTGGAGCTGGCTGTATTTTCTGTGATGTCAAAAGTGAGGAAATGTACACACTTTGCTGAGGAAAGCAGTTTTTGCTTAGAGGTGACACATGTCCCTGTGGATGCTTTACAGCAGTATTCACTCTCAGTGTTGTTTATTGGGCTGAGCCTGTTTGAATACTCTTTGCCTGTCACAGCAGACTTTGTGCTTCTCTGGCTCACACACATCCCTTGGAGGCTTAGCAGAATGAGGGACGTGTTGTAGAAAAGGCTGCAGCGATGGCCTAGCACCGAGGTAACCAAAGGAGGCATCTTAGAGGATGGTCATTTTATTTTAAAACTTCCTTATCTCGATCACGTTCCCATCTGCACAAGCACTGAGACTTATCTGAGCGCTCTGCCCAGCATCAAACCTTGGAGAAGCATGGACTCTGGTGGCTATGTCTGCACTTGTTGCTCTGAGTGAAAGGACCAGAGATGCTGGTTGTTGACTCCTGATCACCTTCCTTCCACCCACCTCAGGCTGGTGCTGGCTGTGGATGTGCCTTTCTATACTCTCTAGAAGCTGATAGGAACTTACATCCTACTCCTGTGACACCTCAGGCTTTATTCACTCCCTTTCTTCCTCCAGTGCGGACATTGCTAGAATTGCACATATAGGTGTGATGGGATTTTGATGACTTGCTAACCCAGATGCCATCAACACCAGCTGTGTTTTACTGCCCTTGCAGTGCTCCCTCCCCAGGATGCTCCTGGATGGATATTTGTGTTTCATTATAAGTCTCTGCAGCTTCTGTAAAATAGGTGACTCTTTATGAAAGCAACCTTCAGCCTTGCAGATACCTAGGTTAGACCTACCTGCTGCTTAATCCTGCGCATGTGAAAAGAAACATCTAAATTATTTGGTGATTTTTTTTTTTTAACTGAGTTGATGGTAATTATCTAGTTCTATTCTGACTTGTCTGTAGCAGACTATGAAACTAAAAAGGTTGTTCATCATGTTATGTACATCTACCCACAAAGATGTCAGGTGCTATTCCGGCAAGAGCCACGTTGGTGACACTATCTTCTGTTTTTCTGTATTGGATGCACCAATATTTTGCAGGGCCACTAGAGATTTTTCTGGAAATTAAATATATTCTCCCTTAAAAATAAAGATACAGGGGGAAAAAAGTGTCACATGCTCTTGTGAGAGTACTAGTGAGATCATTTTTAAATGCTATTTATTCTGTTTAATATGCATTAAAAAACCAAAAAGATCTTTGAAAATGAGAACAAGATATTGAGGCTGAGTTTAACGACATGAACAATTCATCTCAATGTCCCACTCCTTAGAGAGCCTTTGTGGGAAGCTGATGAAACCATGCCTCCACTGTATAGTTTGTGGAAAAACAACTACTGCCAAATATTGACAAATATTTAAAGAAAAATGTGCTTATCCACTACTAAGATGTGAACTGGTTTTAATTAATGCTTGATGTGATTTCCAAGCCTTCTTTTCTAATTCATCAGCCACAATTGTATTAAAATTAAATAATTACTAGGAGAAACTGGTGGCTTTGGTTTTGATTAGGCAAATACATTTTTGAGTCTTCAACAAATTCCTTGAATATCAGGGTTTGCTTTGACCTTCCTTACAGAAGTTCTTGGGAGTCATAGAAAATAGACCCCATTACACCTGTGTAAAGACTCATAATGTGTCTGAGCCTCCTAATTAGTAGGCAAATGTCTAATTGCATGCGCATACAAAACTGTGTGTGTATCATACATCACATCTACATCTTGTATTGCTCATGATACATGGGTAAATATATAATATCATTGACATGTGTCCTCTCTGTATAGAAATATATATATTTTGCATGCAACTTGCACAGTTTGGAAGTAGAAGCACGGGTGAATAGAAATAAAATGAAAAAGTGCCAGGTGTCTTACAGGAACTAGGTAGGTGACAGGGTTGTGGTTAAGGAGGAGATTAGTGTATATGAGCACAGATAAGTTCTCACCATGTATATATATTTTTACAGTATATATATTACAGTGCCTATATATTTAGTGTAATTATTATATTTATTGTAATTTTGATCAAAATATTTACAAATATTTCTTCAAAATGCTGTAATAAAATAAATTATTCACTTGAAAATATTACTAAATGGAAGATGGCATTACTGATGAACACAAATTGCTCATTTGCATAATAGTTCACAGCACTGCATACTTTTGCAATGAGCCAGTTAATGCAAACTGGTGTAGCTCCAGTGATTTAACTCAGATTTTTTGCTAGTTGAAAGCCTGTTGTTGACTGACAAAAGTTTGACCAATTTGGGAGCAGGTTGTCATCATAAATTTGGTATTTTATTTTTTTTGTGTGTGCAGTTGGCTAGTAGGCAGATGTAAACATATTGACTGGTACAAAGTGTGTGTGCAATTAGTTATCTGTTGGATATTGTTAATTTTACTCACTTTAGCCATATTCAGTGAAGGTCTTCTAAAGAAATATGAGCTTTAAAATCAAGATCTTTCTGTGTGTATAAAATGATCACGCATTTTAATCTTGCAGGTGCAACTGTACCAGCCCACAGAGCAGTTCTGGTAGCTCGCTGTGAGGTAATGGCAGCTATGTTTAATGGTAATTATCTAGAAGCAAATAGTATTCTGGTTCCAGTGTATGGGGTTTCCAAAGACACTTTCCTCTCCTTTCTAGAATATCTTTATACCGACTCCTGCTGCCCAGGTAAGGACATTTAAAAATATACATATATCTGTTACTCATTTTTCTGCAGTAGGGCATTGATAGACAATACTGTAGCATTATTTATTTATTTATTTGAAAAATGCCAATATTTTAATGTATACTATCAGGAAAGAGACCATGTTCCAGCTGTACAATGAAAAAAAAAAAAAGGAAATCAGTCTTATTCAAGTAAAATCAATGGCAGGTAAAACAAATACCGCTAATAAATCCCTGTATTTGCTTTGTGCTTATATAGCAAGACTCAAAGAACTGTGAAATTTCATTTCTGGTCCATTACAATATTTGGAATTTTCTTTCTACATCACAATAATATTTTCTTCTAATCTTAATTGCGGGGTTTATTTCAAAACTATCATTTTGTTTAACCTATATTTTGTTAAGTTTAACACAAATGAGGTTGAATTGCAAGAATACCCTGTTTATACACTTAGATGTCATATTTGTCTGTGAAACAAACAAATAAAAGTATTTCAGCTGGAGTATTTGGCAAGAAAAATGAAGCTGAAGTATTCTGTGTGTCTTAACCTTTGCCTTTTTTAATGATAAGAAATCAACATACTAAATATAGAGTATACTTTAAGTACAGATAATTTTCCTTTGATATAATGACTGAATGAAAGATGTTGTGATATGTATTTTTACNCCTGATACAGGCCAAGATGCCGTTGGCCTTCCATGCCACCTGGGCACACTGCTACCTTATTCTTAGGTTTTCTATATGTTTCTGGTTTCAGTCCATCTAACATTTCCTTGCTGATTGGTTTAAATATGCAACCACCATACTATAAGTTCTAAAAAATAAAACACTGAAAGAAATACATTTTAACGTTAATTTTTAAAATATGGCTGCTCTGTTTTCATTTTGGCCTTTTTAGTATATTTTGTTCTACATGTATCCCAAAGCTTCATTTTTTTCATTTTTGAAGAAGTTAGAAAGCTAAACTCTCTTGTCAGTCATCACTTACTTTAAATACGCCAGCAACACTTGACTCAGTGTCTTGAAGACACAGGATATTGACAATTTACAGCAGTTATCTTCTAAAAATTACTAACTGATCTTTCCTGTTAATTGAATAGTTTATCTGGAAAATGAGAGGGATATAATAAACTTACCATGACAATAATGAAAAATAAAAGAAGGTGATCAACAGCAGTTTGCTTTTTGAGTTCATTGTGAGGTGTTTAAAAGATGACTTGGTGAGAAGTGGTTTTGATCATCTTGTCAAAAAGGTAAAATATATGTAACATATGTTTTCTTGTTTTTCAGCCAGTATTCTCCAGGCTATGTCTCTCCTGATCTGTGCAGAGATGTACCAAGTCATGAGACTCCAGCATATTTGTGAGCTCTACATTATCACACAGCTTCAGAGCATGCCTAGCAGGGAGCTGGCATCCACAAGTCTCAGTATCGTCAGCTTGCTCAAAAAAGCTAAGGTAGGTGCTGCACTGATCAAATATATACACTGACTACAATTACTGTGGTTTTTTTTACTTGTCAAGACTTTTAAGATCTTAATAATTTCCATTCCCAAGGACAAATGTTGCTATGCAATCTGTTAATCAGGGATTTCCGGCTAAAGTAAGGCTTTCAGCCTTATATTGCAGAATGTGCGGTGACACCATAATCAGTGAGATTTCCTTCTCCAAGGACACGCTGCAGTAATTCGGTGTGATTGCAGCTTCTGCCAGAAATGAGGTGTTTCAGGAGAGTGAAGATAGACTACGTTCTCTTTTACCCCAAACTAAAATTCCATGATGTGCAAATGGCAAAGGAGATCTAACATTTGAACATTAAATCTAGCCTAGTGAATAATAGAATATTGAGCGAAATACATAAAAAGCATGAGAATAGAAGTTTAGAGTCTGAAAAAAAGAGAAAAAGAGACAGTAGATACAGATCTGGAAAACAGATCTGGTTGTATTTCTTACAATTGTTTACAAGTCCCAGGCAGGATATTATCTTAAATTACCAGGATTCTATGCAGAAGAGGACACAATATGCCATGTTCCTTACCTTCCTTTTTCTGTAGCTCTTCCTCTGTGCAGAAAAAAAATAATTCCAAGATTCATGACCAAAGCAGCCCTTGGGGTTAGGTCACAACTCTGGGGGTGGGGGTTTTATCATTCATTCTTGGCTTTCCATCTATTTATGTATTTCTGTCAATGACTTTTTCTTCATTATCTCCTACAGTCAAAACTTTATTTAGTAAACTGCTGTGTTCACAGTGAAAATCTGAAATATTTTGACATATAAGGGATGGTTGTGCTTTACATATTGCAGTATTAAGCATTGCGTTTCCTTTATTCTCACAGTTTCACAATTCTGATTGCCTTTCAACTTGGCTTCTTCATTTTATCGCCACTAACTACCTCATCTTCAGTCAAAAGCCTGAGTTTCAAGATCTTTCAGGTAATTTATCAATTACTTTTAAAACAAGAAAATGTGTTCAGTTCTTCTTGGATCAGAAGTGAGGTACTGGGCAATACTGCTTCTGCATGAGAAGGTGATAAGAACTTCTTCAAGCTGTACAATCTAGTGCAGTTCAGAGTCTGTCTGAGCTGGATGGTTCAGCACCCTACTGTGGAACCAGCACATGACACATGAAAAGCAACATAGCCAGCAACCAGATCCCCTTGTCCTTTGGTTTCCAGGTTCTCACCCATAGAGGAATCAACATGGATGACAGTTTGGTCATAGTATGTCAACCCCTCCACCTTACTGTGTATAATTTTGTTTAATTTAGACATTTGAATTAAGGTAATCAGTCAGTTCCAATAACTGCTCTTTAAGGCTTGGGGTTTTCTTTGAAGAAAATGAGATTCTGACAGTACTCTAGTCTAAATCTTCCCTCTCTCAGTTTAAAGCTATTACCCCTGATTCTATCATTACATACTTTTCTAAAAAGTCCATCCCCATATTTCTTGCAGGCCCCCTTCAGATACTGAAAGGCCACAAGAAGGTCTCCCTGGAGCCTTCTCTTCTCCACACTGAACAACCCCATCTCTCTCAGCCTGGCCTCATAGCAGAGGGGTTCCAGCCATTGCATCATTGCTGGGGCCTCCTCTGGCTCCAGTCCAACAGGTCCCTGTCTCTCCTGTGCTGTGAATTCCAGAGCTGGGCCCAGCACTGGAGGGGGGGTCTCCCCAGAGCAGAGCAGAGGGGCAGGATCCCCCCCTTCAACCTGCTGCCCACACTGCTGGGGATGCAGCCCATTGGCCATTGCAGCCCATTGGCTTGTGGGCTGTGAGCACATGGTGCTGGTTCATGTATGGCTTTTCAACCCTCAGCATCCCCAAGGGCTGCTCTCCATACCTTCAACCTCAGACTGTGCGGATACCGGGGGTTGCCCCAACACAGGTGCAGGACCTTGCAATCGACAGCTCTTACCATTACTTTTGTAGTTGTATTTATATCCTTAATGGGGTTTAACCTATTTTAAAAGACTTTGTGCAGGCCATGCTCTTGTGCTGTGTGTTTGGCTCTGACGTTTATTGCTTTTTTCAGTGGAGGAGCGTAATTTTGTAGAGATGCACAGATGGCCTTCCCACCTGTACCTGAAGCAGCTTGCTGACTACAGGAACTACATTCACTCTCAGAAATGCCACTGCGCAGTGATGTAGGAAGAGTGGACACATGTAAAGCACAACTTGATGGGGGAATCTCAGTCTGGGAATTATGCAGAGTAGAAAAACCATGTCAAAAGCAAAGCCAAATGCTGCTCCTTCCTGGACCACCACACGCTGTGCTGTAGTGTACTTATGAACGTTCCTCGCTTTGATAATAAAACACTCTGCTTTTTTCCTTAAAGCACTGAGAAATGCATCATGAAGATTTTTTTTTCAGGCACAAAGATTTCACACGCATGGGGATTAAACGTAGCACAGGACTGCATTGTGACAATCATCTCTTATCCCTTCTCGTTTCCTTATTGGTTATTTTATTGGTTTTCATTGTTAATTTTGACTGTTAAGATGGTATCTGATGAGAACAGATTTTTTTTTCTTTTTGTAAATCTGTGTACATCAGAAGCACAGCGCAGTGAAGCTGAGAAACCAACTCATAAATTCTTCAAGTATTTCAGAATGCAAAAACTTGCTGCAGCATCTGCTGGTTTGCAAAATAAGGGTAGGCTTAATAAGCATTGTAGTTACTCTTTAATTTTGTACTTCAAGGCAAGTCTGTAGGTTCTTGCTGAGACTCTTAAAGCCACATTTAATTCCAGGGGAATGCATGTGCATTGATATATTCTCTCGTACCTCCCCAAAATCTAAAAACTGGAATAGTTTTTCCTTCCAGTAAACAGAAGAAGAAAGTCTCTTTCAATAATCTGTAGGACACCTTTATTAGTGTGGTTATAGTGTATTTTTCCCCATAAAGAAAAAAAGTTACAAAAGCCAAGTCCGCTCAGAGTGCATCCATATGGTACTGCTAGGGACTGGGAGAAAAGGGAAGGAGGTTGAGAGCCATATCTAGGTTTTGGTGGGAGAAAATTCTGACACTAGTGACTTTTTTGGGGAAAAGTGGGTCTATGTCCTCCCAGAAGCTGAAAGCATAAAAGTCTGATGTGCTGGTGGTGGAGGAAGGTGACCTTCATGGGTATGCCAGTGAAGAACGTTAATGTTTGTGATGGGACTTTGAACTCCCTGGTGGAGACTCAGCTTAAATTGAATCATCATCACGTGCTCATAGGCTACACCATGTGAGACAAAACTGATTATCTTTTCTGGCTAAATAAAACAGACAAGTCCTGAATATTATGACCAGGACAACCCTAGCAAATGCTACTGAGAGTTTTCTTGACCTAAATCATTTGTCAAGCCACTAACCTATGTGTATGAAGCAATATTGATGATAAAATGAACCCAACCTTTACAAAAGGGTGTCATTCTGTGCATGGGTGCTTCTCTGTAAGTGACACCTTATTGAGGAACACTTCATTGTTGTTCTGGTACTTTTAATTCTGCTTTACCAGCTGCCTTTAATTTTGGTACGTAGTCTGAGCCTGGAAAGACAAAGAAAAGACACTGAAACAAATTATTTAGTGTTTCTCCAGTGTCCACAGCAAGCACCTAAAAAGTACCTGGAAACAGCAGCTGAGAGATGAAGAAGAAATGGTAAATTGCTGGAGCTGAATCTTTTTTTTTTTCTTACAAGTTTTTTTTATATTTCAGCATAGTTTTATAGGCAAATTCTTCTCAAGTTCCTTACTAAAATCATAGGGATTTTTTTTTCATTTTCCTGTTGATATCTTGCAGCAGTTCAGAGGGTATTTCCTTTCCAATTTTTAGATTAAAAAAATCAGTCAAACAGCAACAACAACAAGCTTCTGACTCAGCTAGCAGCTGAGTTTTATGTAAGTTTTATCTAAGAATGATATATTTTTTTTTTTTTTTAACTTTTCATCTGGAGGTCCAAAAGTTCTTTTAAAGAATTTGAGATATGCGTACCTACATCTTGCATATAAGGAGTCTGACATATGGAACACTACCTTTTCAAGATCACTAAAGAAAATGGAAAACATTAAAGAAGGAAATTAATAAAGAAGTAATATGTATGGACGTTAAATGTGAAAAAAAAATCTCATTTCCTATCATTATGGTAGAAACTAAAAATTTAACTGGATAAATACAAATAAACTTCACATTTTTTTGAAGCAAAAGTCTTGAAGAAAAGTCATCATAGAGCTGAACCACAGCTGGCCTGGACTCCTGACAACACTCATAGTCCTCAGCCAGCAGCCAGCAAAATTGTCAGGACTATGAATTACATGCCTCATACCAAATTCTTGTACAAAACCAATACAAAACTTACGTGAATGTTTGCCTGTGTTGCATGTAGTCCTAAATTTTTAATACTTTAAAAGCTTTACAAGTTGGAGTTTTTTGTTGTTGTTTGTTGGTTTATTTGGTTTGGTTTGAGGTTTTTTGTTGTTTGTTTGGGTTTGGTTTTGTTTTTTTCTGGAAGTTAGTCTATCACCAAGAATTTAAGTATAGATAACAAGTAACAAAATACTATTTTTAACTTTCTGCAGGTGTTTTGTAGGTGTTTAAAACTAGGCTTAATGGAAATACGCTATTTTTGCTATTATTTAATATTAATTATTTTTAATTAATAACCTTCATATAAATATTTTGCTATTATGTATTTTAATCAGTGGTAACCACAGGTTTTATACAGAGAAGCCAGGCAGTGAAAAAATATTTGTTATTTCTTCACAGATTAATGCATACTGCTATTCAGAGGTTAAAACTGCTCCCATTTTACCAAGTGTCCCATAACGCCGCCTCTATCAGGTGCAGATGTGCTGTCCTTGCAGACAAAGACCATCTAATCAATTTAAATTCTTAATATAAATTCAAATTTTTGTTCTGTATGATGATTTTCTGTAGAAATCTATGTATCTTAGAAGCTATTTTTAAATCTGATACTTTAGCATTCAGAAATGTGACTGAAAGTAGATTGTATGCTTGGAGAGTTGCTGTTGGCGATTTTTTCTTTAGTGGACACTTTAGGACCAAATCCATTATGGGTAGTCAGGAGTTAAGGCGGTACTGGGTTTGGTATTTATGAAAAACTTTGGAATAAAGTAAAATTTGCTATGGTATAAAAAATGATATTGCAGTATAAAGTAAAAATCAGGAGACAACTGAAAATGATTTTTTTTAAGCGAGTGATTTTTGAAAAAAGTAAAATGTCAAAGGAGAAAGGCTTTTACTTATCCCAGCATCTCCAAGACTCCCAGGGCATCATCAGTGCTGGGAGGTTGGTGGCGAATTCACGTGCTCTTATGCACATCATAGAGGGTTTGGAATTACAGTTTCAGACTTAGGTTTAAGCAGCGTTTCGACTCCCAAGTCCTTCCTTAGAGCTGACTCTCAAAATCCACTTTTAGAAGACAACTTTTTAAATAAAAGATCTCACCACGCAATGCTTGCTGCACTGATGAATGTACAATGCTTGTTCCTAGCTAGCACTAAGCATTTTAGAGAATAAACAAAAAGCTTCCTGCACTAATAATGTTTTCCACAATATAGTTAACAAGTATCTGCCAGTGTCTTTTAGCTCTTGGTATATTTGATTTGAAAAAAAAAAATATTAGAAGAAAGAAAAAAATATTTTATCAGGCATGTTCTGAAACTCCTGTATGTTCTTCTTTTAATATACACTGACCTAAACTACAAGTTTTTAGAATGAATATGTAAATTTTTGCTAAAAATTAAAACATTTTCTCTAGTCAGTCTCGTGTGATTATTTGATCATGTGCATTAAGAGATATGAGCAATATGCTGGAAATATTTTTTAGTATTTTATTAGAATCATGGAATGGTTTTCCATAGGGGGTGCAGAGCTTCTCCCACTGCTCCTGGGACATGCTCTGCCTCTTCCAGACCCCTCTGCTGTTGCTGTTATAGCAGAAAAAGCCCAGTGTCAAGGCTTGTTTCATGACTCGTCTGGCTAGGGAAGGGCTGGTGGAGGGGGGCAGGAGCCTCGTGGTTCTAGGGCTGTGAGTCAAAACTCCTTCAAAGATCTTCCTATGATGCTGGCCGAAGCTGCAGAGATGTGCAGAGGAGCAAGGGCATGGAGCTGGAGGTTTATCTGTGTTTGGACGCTGCCCTTCCCTCTGACTTTAAGCAGGAAGGAGCATTTCAACCCACATCCTTGGTGCTGGCCATTTAGCAGCTGCTTCTTTTGAAGCAGAATTAAATACTTAGACCTGTCTTAGGAAGCAATGTTTAGTGCTTGAGTTTCAGGAAGTAATTTCCTAAGAATCTCTGTCGCACATGGCAGAATAGAATGACAGAATCACATAATTGTAGAGTCACAGAATCACGGAATCCTAGAATCATTAGGTTTGAAAGACATCTAAGAACACTGAGAAAATTCTGGGGACACGCTGTCCCTGCTGCGTGGGTTTGGGGAAGATCTTTTCTGTGCTGTTGTGGAGAGTGAGAAGGTCTCCCCTGAGCCTCTTTTCCTCCAGGCTGAACAACCTCAGGTCCCTTTGCTGCTCCTCAGAAGACTTGTGCTCTTCACCCTTCCCCAGTTTCATAGCAGGAAATGAGTGTACATTATAGTAGTCTGAGCATACCTCTAGCTCAGACAGACTCCTACCATGCTGGGGGTTGGAAGGGACCTCTGGAGATGATCTGGTCCAACCCCCCTGCTTCAGCAGGGTCAGCCAGAGCAGGGGGCACAGGATTGCATTGTCCGGGTGCATTTGGAATCTCTCCAGAGAAGGAGAATCCACAACCTCTCTGGGCAGCCTGGGCCAGGCTCTGCGACCCTCATAGCAAAGAATTTTCTCCTCTTGGTCAGAAGGAACCTCCTGGGTTCCATGTTGTCTGGCCCTGTTCTCTTGTCCCCCAGGGGCCCTTTAGCTGTTGATCAGCACTGACCAGATCCCCCCTCAGCCCCAGGATTCTCAGCCTTTCATTGGCATAGAGATGCTCCAGACCGTTGTCGTAACATTTTTTACAGGACATGGAAAACTTCAAGAATTTCCAGAAAGTCATTTGGGAGATACAGGTAGGAAAAAGATTCTAGACAGAAAAAAGACATTTAGAAAGGGTTCGCCAGGGGGTCTGTAGAAAAAGAACCACAATTGTGAATGCAGCCACTGAGAACATGTGTATTTTATTGGTATGAGTCAGATGATGCTCTGAACCTGTTTCCAGAGGTACAGAAAGTGTGAAGAGATGTTATTGTATCAAAGCAACGAATAGTGAAAGAAAAAGCAGCTGCATTCAACAAAAAGGTGCACTTGATCCTGCAGAAGGAAGCTACCAGAAATTGGCTCCAAGAAGCATATATGTCAAAATGAGAAGATCATAGCTGCTGGTCATCTTTCACCTGGAAGCAGAAACAGTGAACGCCAAAGATTGAGAGAACTGCTGTTAGGGACTGATTAATTAATACAATACCATTATAGAGAATGGACTTTGGAGACCTTGTAAACAGTGTTTTTATGTGTGTATGCATACTCTAATACTTCACTTATATGCAGATATATGTGTCTGACTATTACATACGCACACATTTTGTGTGCATATATACACAATTATATATAAGATGCCTAAGTCCAGTCAACATTGCTAAATGCATCTCTCCAAGCCAGTAAGTTTTGTTTAGTCAGGAAAACAAGGACCTCTGACAAAGTCAAGCATTCAGCCAAGTGAGTGTTCTTATGTTTGACTCAAGCTGCAGTCATGATTCCACGCTCCCCATTGTGGAGCACACTTGGCAGTTGGGTTGTGTGCACTCACACCCACAAACACACCCATGTCTGTTTGTACATCTTTGTTTCTGAAGAAGTGGAATATAACCTTAACATAAATAATTCTGCATGCTACAACAGGTTGTTGAAGGGACATTTGTTGATTGAGGGCAACGGACCCCAGTCTGTGTCTGTCCTCCTCTGGATGCTGTGGAGGAGCAGCCAGGCGTCCCCTTCTTGCACTGGGATTAACACAACCCACACATTTACATTTGTCTTGGCTGTCAACCTTACAATGAGGTTTTTCCTTCGCAATGTCCCTAAAAGCCCACTCACGGCCCATTCCCATTCCTGCCACACACAAACACAACAGTGGCACATGTGGTGAATGTCCAAGTGTCCTTCTGCCCCTTGCTGGAGCAGGATCTCCCATCTGCCTCCTTTCTGTGGGGATGGCTGCCCTAAGTCCTCTTCCTCCTTTTCTGCAAAAAGCCAAGTATTTGAGATTTCCTAAAAACCGCAACTCCCTTCTTGCCTCCATTTGCCAGCAGGACTAGGGCAGGGATCATCCCCCTTGACTGGCCACTTGGGAGGCCACCTCTCAAATCCTGGGTTCAGTTTGGGGACCCTCAGTCCAAGGACATTGAGGGGCTGAAGCATGTCCTGAGAACTGACAACTGAACAACTCCCTGACAGGAGGTTGGAACCAGGTGGAGTCGGTCTCTTCTCCTAGGGGACAACAGACAAAGGAAATGGCCTCAGGTTGTGCCATGGGAAGTTTAGGCTGGACCTGAGGAACCATTTCTTCCCTGCAAGGGTTGTCAAGGCCTGGCCCAGGCTGCCCAAGGCAGTGGTGGAGTCCCCCTGATCCCTGGAGGGATTTCAAAGCCATGGACATATGGTGCTGAGGGACTTGGTTTAGTCAGTTAACACCTGGCAGTGCTGGGTTAATGGTTGGACTCAATGATCTTAAAGGTCTTTTTCCAATCTAAATGATTCCATGATTCTGTGATTCCCAGCACCTGCCCTTCAGTGCAGTGAAGACTAGAATGATCCACTGCAGCATTTGCCTTGTCCTGCTCTTCATCTTCTATTGCTGGTGCTCTGCTTGTTTAGGTTATAGCTTTATTTCTTTTGTGCCTTTCTTTCTGTTACCACAGGCAAGGATTTTGGGCTGCTCTTTACGGTCCTCTAACCTCTTCCAAAGAGATTTGTCCAACACCTCCCCACTAGCAGAAAAGGACAGTGAGTCCGCCACAGGGTGTTCGGATGGTTTTTTAAGCCAATTATAAGATAGTAAGAGCCCATCTTCTATAAGTAGTCAGGCTGAAACTTCAGAGACTTTGTTTCAGAGCAATAGGTTCCACCTTCTCATAAGGAAAAAAAGTAAAGAAAGGAAGATCTACCAGGTGAACCGTTTTGTCTAAATCCTAGGCCAAGGCCAGCAACTGAAACCAGTATTGTCAGAAGTTTTGGTGATGTTTCTTTCAGCTACACAGGAAAAAAGACACAATGTAGACACTGCACCTGGGAATCCCAGAAATGAATTTACACTTTGCTGTTGTTTAATGGCATTCAACACCACTTCATCAAGTCATGCTTTGGTATTAAGAACACTCAAACTGGTCTATACTAGAGAAAAAGCTCTGCTGTTGGCCTGAGAGCCTCCCCTTACCTTCATTAACGACAGGATCTACTGCAGCATTCTGGGGTTGTTCCAGTACATTCTCTGCAGGTCAGATAACCCTCCAATGAAGGCTTCCCCACTGAACACATAAGGGACCTGGGCAAAAAAGCCACAGGTTAGTCAGTAGAGCTGGGCTGCTGAAGGCAAAGAGTGAGGAGTGGACTTGTCTGGGGAGCAGGCGGCACTCAAAGGAGTCCATGATTTACAAAATCCTCCTCGCCCCCAACTTCTCGTCTGTCTGAGAAGCTGCTGCTAGAAAAGAAGAGGTAGGGGAATACTCTGCAGCTTACAGAGGCTGCAGGAGGATAAAACCATGCTCCAGAGAGCACTTGGATAGGCTCCAAACACAGGATCCCAAAGTAGCAAGCGAGCGGCTCTGGGTGCAAAGACCTGTGGTGCGTATGGACCATGTGTGTGCCCAGAGCAGCTTCTCCAAGTGCTGAGGACTTCCACTGTCCTCCCGAGTGTGGCAGAGCCCTGAGATGCGCTTCCTAGAAAGGTTCCTAGAAGTCTCCTTCTCTGGAGAGATTCCAAATGTGCCTGGACAATGAAATCCTAGGCCCCCTGCTCTGGGTGACCCAGCTGGAGCAGAGGGGTTGGGCCAGATGATCTCCAGAGGTCCCTTCCAACTCCCACCATGCTGGGACTCTGTGATTCTATGAGTGTTTGCCAGACAAATGACACTGGTGAGTGGGACATGCTGCCAGCTGCCTGATAGCCACCATTACTATCAAAGTCACTCAGCACAGCAAACTGACATTTCTGGCACAACCCCTTCTCCACAGACCCTTTTTCAGGTCTTTTGTCCTCTTGCTACTTAACAAACCTGGCTATCTGCTGTTTTGCTACCTGCACTGGTCCCTTCTCCTGCCCGTTTCACAAGGATTGCCTGGGTGCGAGACAAGCGGCAATCAGTGCAAAGCCAAGTTTTAAAACAAACCAAACAACAAAAAACCCCTCTCCTGAAGACTAGGAACAGTTACTGAACCTCACCATCTGAGACTTCCTCAAGGAAGCATGCATGTGCTGCTCTCCACAGAGGGAAGTGAAAATCATTATTCAGCTGGGAAAGAGCACCTCAGCTAAAGCCAAGGAAGATACAAAGAAAAGAAAGTGAAATTGTTGAGACGGAACTAGGTCAAGGACACAAGACAAAAGTCGTGGGCAAGAACAGTCCCATGAAATACTAACGGGAAAATTGGACGGTTGCTTGGTAAGCCCTCTCTGTTGCTCCTCAGCAGCCACAGGCAGGTCTAAATTAGCGTGGAGGACACGCTACCCTGAGGAGGGGCACGCACCACCTATGGACTCCCCAGTGCCCTCCCTTCAGAGTCCTGTGAGCGTCCAGTAGTGTCCTGCAGTATCTCCCTTCACTAATGCCTTGTGCATTCTATCCTGCAGGCAGGCTGTTGATAACAGTTCAGGGGACATGCTGACCCACCAACAGTTTTGAAGTTGAACTCTCTCCTTTCCCCTTCACCCTGGATTTCTTGATCTCAGGCAGCTCTTCTCCCAGCTCCTCACATCCTCTTGTCAGTGAATGCCCAAAATGAGCCATCTGTGCTCTGTTCACTTCCTGCCCTTATCCCATCCACATGGTTCACCTTTACCTGCTCTGGAGAGGGGGCAACAGCTGGCCACAGTTATAGAAAAACAGACTGGTTTGGGTTGGAAGGGGCCTTTCAAAGTCTTGTAGTCCAGCCCTCCTGCACTAAGCAGGAACATCTGCAACTTGAGCTGGTTGCTCAGAGCCTCAGCCAATCTCACCTGGAATCGTTTTAGGGATGGAGCATCAACCAATTCTCTAGGCAAGCTCAGCCAGGGTCTCACCACCCTCTGTGTCAAAGATGTCTTCCTTCTCTCTAGTCTAAATCTCCCTCTTTTAGTTTAAAACCATCATCCCTTGTCCTGTTGCAACAGGCCCTGATAAAAAGTCACTGAGAAATTTGATCTTCATCCTACACAGTGAACTTGGTGAACAAAGCTTTCCCAACACTGAAAATCCCCCAAGCCCCAGAAGCAGCTATGACGAACCTTCCTCTAACACCCCATTTATAGTGGTGTTTGCCCTGCATTGCCCTCCCTAACGCCCACAATCCCTCTCCCCTATCCGCCTCCTGCTGGGAAATCATCTTCTGCTCCCAGTAACTGGCTTCTCTGGCTAGCCTGCCTCACTTCACTCTCTTCAACCTGGAAATCTGCTTCTGCTACTCATGCTACCAATGACCCTTCTGACAGGAAATCAGTTTCTGCTTTCACTGTGTCACTTCACTGACAAAACTGACCACCCCCTCTCTCCCTCCCTTTCTTCATATCCCCCCTCCTTCTTTTTTCCTCCCTCCCAAATTCCCCTGCTGCTGGGAAATCCCGTGTCTTTCAGGCTACTCCTGCAGTTCCCAGCATTGCTTAGAGCTGCTGCTGCTGCTACTGGTGCAATCCTGTGGGTACCCAGCTCCGGGCTCTGAGGTTTCCTCAGCTCCACAGGGATGGCCACTGGCACACTGCAGCAGATGACAAAGCTCGGAAAGGCCCAGTGGGCGAGGGGCAGGGAAGATGTAATGGGGGTAACAGGGCTCTCCCAAAATGTCCATTGCCACAGAGAGCTGTGGCTGGAAAAGTAATAAGTATTTATTGGCAGTTGCTGTGGAAAAAAGGGCAGCCGGGTGCTCCAGCAGGCCGAGAGCTGAGCTTGAAGACACCTCGGTGTTGGATGCTCTCTCCAAGAAGCTGAGCAAGATGCTCTCACGGGTCTGTGTAACATGTGAGGAGCAGCTAGGGCTGTCAATGTTCTCAGTGTTCTTAGAGGTCTTTCAAACCTAATGATTCTAGGATTCCGTGATTCTGTGACTCTACAATTATGTGATTCTGTCATTCTATTCTGCCATGTGCGACAGAGATTCTTAGGAAATTACTTCCTGAAACTCAAGCACTAAACATTGCTTCCTAAGACAGGTCTAAGTATTTAATTCTGCTTCAAAAGAAGCAGCTGCTAAATGGCCAGCACCAAGGATGTGGGTTGAAATGCTCCTTCCTGCTTAAAGTCAGAGGGAAGGGCAGCATCCAAAGTCAGAGGGAAGGGCAGCATCCAAAGTCAGAGGGAAGGGCAGCGTCCAAACTCAGATAAACCCACAGCTCCATGCCCTTGTTCCTCTGCAAATCTCTGCAGCTTCGGCCAGCATCATAGGAAGATCTTTGAAGGAGTTTTGACTCACAGCCCTAGAATGACAAGGCTACCCCCTCCACCAGCCCTTCCCTAGCCAGGCGAGTCATGAAACAAGCCTTGACACTGGGCTTTTTCTGCTATAACAGCAACAGCAGAGGGGTCTGGAAGAGGCAAAGCATGTCCCAGGAGCAGTGGGAGAAGCTCTGCACCCACTAAGTCCCTGTGTTGGGGAGCTGGCTGCATGCCCGAGCAGCTCCCTGTGTGGTTTCTCCCTGCACCCCAGCACAGAAAGTGGAGGGGAAAGAGACCTCGCTTCAGCCCCTGTGACAGCTGAACAGACTGTTCCCAGACAAATTGTGAAATATGAGTGCCCAAACTTACACTTCTTTGCCCTGTTGTTTGCTGAAGGTAATCCTGGACGTTCTGGTAGTTGGTGATGTCAAACACTTGCAGGCGTCCCGGAGCCAGGTTCTTGACAATCTCCACGGCGTTCCTGGAGTAAGGGCAGCCAGCCCTGATGAACACGCTGACTTTGCCTCTCCTGATTCTGTTCTGCACGAATGTATCAGCCATGCTGCTTGATGGTGATGAGCAGGAAGGAGTGCTGCTGCTCTTCACCAGTGAGGGGACAGGCAGATAGGGCAGCAGCAATCTCAGCCCGAGATGTTCAAGAGGCGCACAAATCCTTCCTCCCTGGAAACTCCTCCCCAGGAAGATGTAATCTCTTCGTCAGACTGTCTCTTTTTATGGAAATCCAGTTTCCTAACAGAGGAACAGAACTGTCTGGCCCTGCCCTAACCCCCGGCAGGAGGGCACTCACTGCCTGGTGCTGTTTCAGTGCATTTCAGTTCAAGTTTTGCAAGAGCTTCTCAAAAATTACTGCACTGGTTGAACTGGAGCTCCCACCACAGCCTCTTTCCCTTTTGCAGGTTTGGTTCTTCCTGTCCTGCCCCTCACCCTCTGCAGGAGGCTAAAACCACCTCGGTGTTTTCTGCATTGGGAAACCTGCAGGTAAGTTAACAGACATCCATCCTCTGTCATACAGACTTCCCATCCCAGAAAAAAAAAATTTAAAAAAAAAATTTAAAAAAATCTGTAAATATTTCTACCTGCAAACCGTCCACAATGGAAGGCATCGCCTGCCTAAAAGTTTCCAGAAGTGCTTGTCAGCCTTTGCAGGTTTTTACCCCAAACATGAATCAAAACCCAGAAGTGTTCAAAGGACTGGTTCCAGAATGGAAAAAAAGTCCAAAACTGTTACTTTAGCAGACCTACGTTGCAAATGTATTTAGGGAATGCATGAATAGAATCAAAGGGTTCAACCCACACTCTCTATGACGCAGGTAAGGACAACTTTGTAAACCTGGCAGAGGGAAAAATCTTAAACAGTGTGAGTCTTTATAGACTTAAAGTCATACAAGATATCACTTGGCAGCCAGCCTGTAAGGGCTAAATGGTGCCCAAACTCCAAATGTCGAGCTGTAGCAGTGATGAGAGAGGAGTGGACATCTTTGTTGACTGAGCTGATGCTGGCACAGACAAATAATTCCCCCAGGGCTGCCCAAATCCACCAGTTTATTGTGGGTGCAGACCCCGAGGATTCAGATGGAGGCAGTGGGAAGACTCTGATGAGAACAGTCCTGATGAAAATGAGGACGCACACCAGCTGGGTGAAACCGAAACAGAATACTTGTGGAGAGTCTCTTTAACAGCAGCTGATCAGATCCTGCTGAGGCACAATGAGGCTGCAGGTTGTGGGGTCCCTGAGTGCTTCTGAGCAACTGGCCAGCAGCAACAGGTCGATCCCATCGCAAGTGGCAATTTGGGCTGATGCTTGTCAAGGCGAAAGGACTGTCGGAGTTGGTGTTAGGAGAACAAAAGGCTGCTTGCACCCAGGTGCTGTATGGAGAGGGTGGTGCAGGTGCTGACAGCTGCACCAGGAGCCTCTGACCACTCATTAAAGGGCTACCAGACGTTTTAAAGACCCATGTCTAGGCTCTGTCAGAAAGGATTCAGGGGCCGTAGAACACAAACGGCAAAACCCTCGGGAATCCATCTGTGCCCATGATGGGTTGCAAACCTCCCCCCAACTGGCCTCCCCACAGGAGTCTGAACTCTCCCGAGACAAACTGGGTCAAGTTCATGATCCAGCAAGGAACGAGCTGTGGCGAGAAAGGATAGTTCTGGGAAAGTCCTGGGCACTGCTCCACGGAGCAACCATTAACCACGTGTGGACACTGCTGCAACTGCTGGAGGAAACACTCAACCCTCCAAAAATGAGTCTACACGGTCTTGAATTTCATCCAAAGGAAAAAAGAAAGCTTAGAAGGAGTAGAGGACTCTGACTTCTCTCTCCTTCTGCAAAGATGCAATGTGAGCACTAGCACTGCTCTCTTATAGTGTTTAGAGTCTCCTTAAATCATCTGGTAGCAGCCCCTGAATGCCACTTGCTGTCATGTAGCTGCACCATAAGCAGGTGGGAAGCAGCAGAGCCAGCGGTAATGCTTCATCTGGGCTTTGCACTGGGAGGGAGCCCAAGACTGCCAGCTCCACACCCCGGAGTCTGACCACATGTCTTTGAGAAGGACCAGGAGAGATCAATGGAGTCAATTCCAGGACTGTGATAAGACTAAAACAGGAATTACGGAACACTCCTGAAATCACTCCAACAGTTTTTGCTGTTAAAGCCATGATGGCCTCAGCAAGACAAAGTGTGCAAGTAGGGGTAAAAATCTCTCATCAGGATAATTGATACACATGATGTTTCTACTTAAGAAGCTTTCCAGCACAGGAGTCCTTCCTGCGATCTAAGAGGGGGACTGTAAGATGTGCCCCTGACTATGTTAGATCTTAAACATGAGGTGATATGAAAAAACTTTTTCACTGAAAGGATTGTCAAGCCCTGGAACAGGCTGCCCAGGGAGGTAGTGGAGTCACCATTCCATGAGGCATTCAAAAGGCTGTAGATGAGGTGCTGAGGAATATGGTTTAGTGGTGACCTGGCATTGTTGGGTTAGCAGTTGTGCTCAATGATCTTAAAGGTCTTCTCCAACCAAAACAACTCTGTTACTCTATGTACCTAATCTTTAATTTCTTTTGATGACAGTTTAAATGGAATTGATTATATTTTGAAACTTGTGAAGCCAAATGGGAAGGTTAGCAGCCAGGGTTTTACCCCATATAGAGAAAACCGGACAGGGTGCTGGGCCATCTTGTCTAGACCAGGCTTTTGCCAAGAAATATTGGACCAGATGATCCTGGAGGTTCCTTCCAACCTGGGATTCTCTGATTCTCTGATTTACAATAAATACAGGCTGTAATATAGAGAAAACAAAAAAGAGACCAATTCAGAACCTGAATTGTACACATTATTTGCCCTCATCCCAACAAAAAAAAAAACAAAAACAAAACAAACAAACAAAAAAGTAATATGTGTATTGCCCATTCACTATTAGACACCATCTCAACCTGTTACAAAACAGCAAGAGAGATGGGAGGCTTGGTTACCACTCCAGTGAGTACCTAGTGGCAGGTTGCTAGGTCCCTGAGGTACCTTGTGAATTTAGGTCTTGCAGTGCTGACTTGATGTGTCTCCAGTCCAGACCTCAGGTCTGGATGGGCTCAAGGGCTCCATCTTGTACTGCTGAACAAAGCAAGACCTGAATACCTTGAAAAATCTAAACTGAGAGTTTACTTTTCTAAGCCTTTTCTACCTGATGGAAGGCACAGAACTGATGATAAAGTAAAGAATTGTTTTATTTCCTTTTCTTCACAGCAAAAAGAAGAGTCCAGAGATGGGCAAAACCAGTTGAGAAATACCCCAGTGGAAATCTTTTTT